>CAKOES020000652.1:0-21149 GCA_933207985.1 Pelobates cultripes
AAATTTGCAGTAAGAGGACCGACCAAGCCTCTTCTTCCATCTCCCTGTTACAAAAATCAATGCCGTGTACACGACCACTGATAGGAGACATGGAAGGTATTAAACTGATCAGAACAATACTAAACACACCACTCCTATCTGGTGTCACATTAGCTTGACCGCGCAGTGCCCCAAATTTGCAGTAAGAGGACCGACCAGGCCTCTTCTTCCATCTCCCTGTTACAAAAATCAATGCCGTGTACACGACCACTGATAGGAGACGCGGAAGGTATTAAACTGATAAAAATAGTACTAAACACACCACTCCTATCTGGTGTCACATTAGCTTGACCGCGCAGTGCCAAAATTTGAATAAGAGGACCGACCAAGCATCTTCTTCCATCTCCCTGTTACAGAAATCACTGCCATGTACACGTCCACTGATAGGAGACGCGGAAGGTATTAAACTGATAAAAATAGTACTAAACACACCACTAATAAGGTTTCTCTCCTGTATGGCTCCTCAAATGATGCTTAAGATTAGAAGCGGCTGAAAAGCATTTCTCACACAGGTATTAAACTGATAAAAATGGTACTAAACACTCCACTCCTATCTGGTGTCACATTAGCTTGACCGCGCAGTGCCCCAAATTTGCAGTAAGAGGACCGACCAAGCCTCTTCTTCCATCTCCCTGTTACAAAAATCAATGCCGTGTACGCGACCACTGATAGGAGACGTGGAAGGTATTAAACTGATCAGAACAATACTAAACACACCACTCCTATCTGGTGGCACATTAGCTTGACCGCGCAGTGCCCCAAATTTGAATTAGAGGACCGACCGGCATCTTCTTCCATCTCCCTGTTACAGGAAATCACTGCCATATCCATACAAATTGTACAGAATGTCAGGATAGTTTTCAGGGGACAAATGTTGTAAGCCTGTTGAGCGAGGTGACCTTACTTTCGGGTCCCCGATTAATACGGTTCCTAAAATGAAACGCCATATACGTCCACTGATAGGAGGCGGAAGGTATTAAACTGATCAGAACAATACTAAACACACCACAAATAAGGTTTCTCTCCTGTATGGCTCCTCAAATGATGCTTAAGATTAGAAGCGGCTGAAAAGCATTTCTCACACTCGAACAAAAATATATTTTTTTAACATTCTCTCCACTTTGAACGAAATGACGTTTGGGAAGAGATTAACATAATTAAACACAGGCAGTAAAAATACAGTTTTTAGCCATACCCTGTAACTTTAAACTACACATCCCATCTTCATAATTACATATTTGGAATCAGCACACTTAAAACATAAACATAACCAAAAATCAGCCAAATCCATGCAGGGGTTAAAAAGTTAGCTGGAGGTCCCTTTATGACCGACTGCAAGCACATTTTCCTGCCCAAAACAGTTCCATAGATTTGGGCTGTGAGGTCGGTCTATTTCAGGCTGAAAAAGCGACTAAGTCCCATCGCCGAATGGGACTTAGTCTCTGCAGCTGAAATAAGGCTGAAAAAAACGGCTGAAAAAAAGACTAAGTCCCATCGCGGAATGGGACTTAGTCTCTGCAGCTGAAATAAGGCTGAAAAAAACGGCTGAAAAAAAGACTAAGTCCCATCGCCGAATGGGACTTAGTCTCTACAGCTGAAATAAGGCTGAAAAAAACGGCTGAAAAAAAGACTAAGTCCCATCGCCGAATGGGACAGTCTCTGCAGCTGAAATAAGGCTGAAAAAAACGGCTGAAAAAAAGACTAAGTCCCATCGCCGAATGGGACTTAGTCTCTGCAGCTGAAATAATTTCCCATTTACTGAACCAAGTGGGAAATAGCAAGGCAGGCACAAAGGGTTTGCACCAGGCCTGGGGACACAGGGGACACCGTCTTAAAGGGGCCGTGTCCCCAACAAGTCTGGGGACACGGCCTTAAAGGGGCAGTGTCCCAATCTTCCTGATGTCCCAAAAAGGTGTTTAAAGGGCCAGCACCAGTCACATAAAGAGTCCATAAGCCCCAATATGCCCACCGACAGTCTTAAAGGGCCATACACACCAAATAAAAGTGCATACATTTTCACAATCTCCCAGGGGCCATGGTCATGCGGGAGGAGGCTGGCAAAGAGGCTTCTCCACAACCCAGGGAAACAGGGCAATTTGCCATTTAAAGGGCCCGTTACAAATAGCAGTTTGTAACAAGGTGTCAATCCATATCTGCCAAGTGACCCGATGTAGGGGGAACAGTCCCTATTCTGCTCTGTGTCCGTGTGCATCAGGGGCTCTGAGGACAGGTGTCAATCCATATGTCAAAGGTGTCAATATGTCATATGTCAGGTGTCAATCCATATTGATTGTGATTTAGGAATGTTAGGTGATTTCTGCCTTTATGGATTAAAACCAGACTCTGTATCAACTGTGTAATTTTCCATGGGAGTTTTGCCATGGATCCCCCTCCGGCATGCCACAGTCCAGGTGTTAGTCCCCTTGAAACAACTTTTCCATCCCTATTGTGGCCAGAAAGAGTCCCTGTGTGTTTAAAATTCGCCTCCCCATTGAAGTCAATGGCGTTTCGGGCGGTTCGCCGGTTCGCGAACATTTGCGGAAGTTCGCGTTCGCCGTTCGCGAACCGAAAATTTCGGGTTCGCGACATCACTACATGCCATCTTTAAATCACCAAAGTGACTTTAAATGTTGAAAGAATTGAAAGATACAGCAGTCCCTGTAGATGTAATATGTTGACATCCATCATTTTACACTTACATGCTATTTCATGCATTAGTGAAAATGTGGAAATATTTTTCCATTTTCAGTTTGAACGTGATACGCGACTAACCTACAAGTTGAACAAATGCATTAAAATATAAATGTTGCAATGGAAATAATTACAAAAATAAAATAGAAAAATCTTCTTGATTAATTGGACTTGGAAATAACTGCAGACTTCTACCAGAACAACTAATCGCAAATCCCATGTTTCTTTTTGCTGATCCAGAGATGTTGATTGCCAGGTTCATCAACAGTCTTGTCAAATACAGTTTGTTGAACACAATGCCTTAGCATGGATTTGCTACATGCTGATGTTACATAAGGTAGCTTTAACTCAGTTAATGGAAACATGGCACTATAGATGTGTATGAGCTGCATTCATCATTCTATGTTAGTTTCATACCTTGCAGGGCCTGGATTATACATAACTACCCTAATTGTATACCAGCCCCATAATGCATCGCGCCAGCATAGTGTGCAGATATGAACGCGGGGAAAAAAAACAAAAACTGAAAACTATCACTCAAACGTGAAAGAAAGCATATATTCAGTGTTTCAGTAAAACTACTTTGACATTTTAAGGAAAGTTTTGTAATTGGACTGAAATTGTGAATGTATGCTATTGCACAGCAGTAAAAAAATGACGTTATCTTGCTCGTTTTGAAGGAGCATGAGTGTGCTCTTCACTTTGGCTGACAACTGGATGATCTCAGCCAACGGCAATTAAATTCCCATAGGAAAGCATTGGGAGGCTATTGCGCAAATCTGGCAAAACGCGGTGCTTCACCGCACCAATCAGCATCTCCTCATAGAGATGCATTGCATCAATGCATCTCTATGGGGAGCATTCAGTGCCACCATGCAGAGAGTGGAGATGCTCAAGATAGGTGCTGCACATTGTGCAGCACTGGACTAGGAAGCAGCTCTAGTGGCCGTCTGAGTGACTGTCACTAGAGATGTTCCTAGGTAGCAATGTAAACCCTGTCTTTTCTCTGAAAAGGTAGAATTTACAGTGCTGAGCCTACAGGGACAGGCTATTGACACCAGAACCACTACATTAAACTGTATAAGTTCTGGTGACTATAGCCTGTCCCTTTAATACGAAGTCTTTCTCTCACCCGTCAACTCTAAATTACAGGGAGAGCAGGAGACACAAGTGAAGATGCACTGTGTTTGTGTCTTTCTCCCCCAAGCCCCTTTCATGTGTCTCTTAGCTCAGGCCCCTTTGTTTCCTTCTCCACTTCCCCAGCCCTTCTGTTAGTCTCTTTCCCAGGCTGCAGCACCTCTGTGTGTCTCTTTCCCCACAGCTCCTCTCTGTGTTTCATTCTCCCCTTCCCCAGCCCTCCTGTGAGTCTCTTACCCAGGCCACAGCACCTCTGTGTGTCTCTTTCCCCACAGCTCCTCTCTGTGTTTCATTCTCCCCTTCCCAGCCCTCCTGTGAGTCTCTTTCCAAGGCCACAGCACCTCTGTGTGTCTCTTTCCCCACAGCTCCTCTCTGTGTTTCATTCTCCCCTTCCCAGCCCTCCTGTAAGTCTCTTTCCCAGGTCACAGCACCTCTGTGTGTCTCTTTCCCCACAGCTCCTCTCTGTGTTTCATTCTCCCCTTCCTCAGACCTTCTGTGAATCTCTTTCCCAGGCCCCAGCACCTCTGTGTGTCTCTTTCCCCACAGCTCCTGTGTGTGTCTTAGTCTCCCCTTTTCCCACAGTCCCTCTGTGTGTCATTTTTGTTCATCTTTCTCAGCCCCTCTGTCTCTTTCTCCCCAGACCCTTCTGTCTTTTTTTTCTCCACAGACTCTCTGTGTGTCTTTTACTCCCCTGCCCCTCCATGTGTCTCATTATCCCACAGCCCCTCCATGTGTCTTATTAGCCCCCCAGGTATCTCATTAGCCCCCAGCCCATCCATGCATCTCATTAGCCCCCCATTTGTCACATTAGCTCCCTACCAGCCTTGTATGTGCTTCACTAGCCCTCCCATGTGTCTTAGTAGCCCCACATGTGTCCCAGTAGTCCCCCAGCCCTCCATGTGTCCTATCAGCCCTCCCTCCCAGCCCTCCATTTGTCCCTATATCCCCTCTCAGTCCTCCATGCATCCCATTAGACCCCTCCCAGCCCTTTATATCTCATTAGCCCTCCCATGTGTCCCAGCAGCATCCCCACATGTGTCCCATGAGCCCCCCCATGTGTCCCATTAGCACCCAGCCCTCCATGTGTCCTATTAGCCCTCTCTCCAAGCACTCCATGTGTCCTGCTAGCCCCCGCTCCCAGCCCTTCATGTGTCCCTATACCCCCTCCCAGCCCTTCATGTGTCCCTATACCCCCCACCCCTTCATGTGTCCATATTACCCCTCTCATCCCTTCATGTGTGCCTATACCCCTCCAGCCCTTCATGTATCCCTATAGCCCCCTCCCCATGCCCCATGTGTCCCTATAGCTCCTATGTGTCCCTATAGCCCCCATAGACCCCATGTGTCCCATTATAGCCCCTTCCCCAGCCCCCATGTGTCCCAATATAGCCCCCTGCAGCCCTTACCCATGCCCCATGAGTGGGAGCTATTAAACAAAATGGGGAAACTAGTGTACCCCCCAGTCCTGGTTCTTTAATGTCAGGTCGGGGCCCTAATTGATAATGAGTGGTCACCCTCAGCCCCACCCATTAGCAGTGGCTGGGGGCCCTAAGTAATAATCGGAAGAACATATTGTCATCCTCCAGCCTCACCCGTTAGTGATGGGTGGGGGTCCTGAGTAATAATAAAGGGAACCTATTGTTCCCACCCAGGCCCTATCCGTGAGTGTTGGGTGGGAGCCCTAAGTAATAATGGGGGATATACTTTTCCCACCCATCCCACATGCATTGGGGCAAGTGGGGGCTAATTGTTAAAAACAACCCACCCAGTGATAGGGGTCCTCAAGCCACCTAACTATTTTCTTTTCAGCCCCCAAAAGGCCAAATCCATAAAGTCCCTCTAACTAATTAAAATTAAAAAGATGCAAAAAAACACTCCTGAAAAAAAAATCCTGACAATAAATACAAATCCATCTTCACCGGACAGGAGCTTTTTACAGACTGAGCTTTCGATGGTGGGGAAAGGCTTATAAAACCTTCCCACGCTGAGCAATTTAACTTAGTGCTCTGATTGGTTGGCTGAAATAATGTCAGAATTTCGCTCTAACAAGAAAGGAAATGCTGTCCACCCTTGTCTGCATGACAGGATGTTTGGTAATAGCAAATTTAGGCATCACAAGAACACAAAGGAGGGTCACAGGAGATGGAGTGGACTTAAACTCCTCCTTGTGTCAGAGAAAGTCAGGTGTAGGAAATATACATAAGACAAAGTAGTCCCAACTTTGCCTTATGTTTTAAAGAAAACTAGATCAGAAATAAAGAAAAGAAGAAAAGATTCTGAGAGAGGAAGAGGAAGCAATTGGGAAGTAGTAAATTTGACATGACAGTGCCGTTTTGATTCAAATAGTCAAATTTAAAGAATCATTAAAGGCACTTTATCTCAATGTTTCTAGACAGCTACGATAGGCATATTCATGTTAAGAACTGAATCAAACTTGGTTGTTAATCAAATGCTGCTCAATGCTTCCCTATGGAGAAGCATTGAATTGGCTGAGATATTGAAGACTGATGATTTCGGTCAAAGAGGTGGGAAGGCAGTTTAGAAAGCATCAGGGCAATCTAAACAAGGTAAGTAAAACATCTATTTTTACTTAACGGGTGGACGAAACCTAGAATGGTTGAAATGCATGTTTGCATTACTAATGCTATATTGTTTCTTTAAACATCTCACAAACTCATCAGAGTTTAAAATTGTTGAGAAGTAAAAATATTGCACAAACTAGGCCAATTTAGTTAAACCGGAAAATAGATTGAGTTCAATTCATCTATCTTGGACTTACATTTTCAATTTTATTGTGATTTTATATTTGTTCCCTATTAAAGTGACTGAAATGTCAAGGTGACAAAAACACGAATGTAAGTACAAGATATACGCATGTATTAGAAAATTAAACTGAAATAAAAATAAAACTGTTAATGGCCACTAAAATTTATAAATAAACAAGAGGGCTTTGTCAAAACCGTATAAAAGACATTATCAACCTCTCTATGCCAACTAGCTATAAATGTGTTGAATTGAACAAGCCAGATACTAAGTTGCCGATGAAGTCTCTTTTAAGCAGTGTGTAAATATAATAAAAGTAGCAATCAATGTTACAAGCACCCAGCAACAAAAGGATATTAAATAAGCAACTAAATATACATCAAGCTAAAGTGATAAAAGCCAGATCTCCGCAATATATGTGTCCAAAAGTACTCATTATTATAGAGTGGTCCAATCTTAGCAGTACTCACCACCTTACGACAGGGTTAGACATTAAAGTCTGACGATAAATATGTGTAGACTCTAAATCCGTAGTATGAGAGAACAATCTTCACAGTAAACACGATCTTCACATCACTCCTTGTGGCACTTGAAGCAAGGAAAGTATGGTCTAAGAAATGTTTACTGCCTCCCACCTGAATAACTCCATAACGTCTGTGAAATTAATGATTTAATACATTCTGGCTAAATTAATACATGGATTCCACGTTGTGAAACTCATAAAAGCAAGAAAAAAAGAGATCCTTCACTAATTAATAGATGAAATGTATGCTTAAACATATACTCCTAATACTATAGTCCTGGACTACCTATTAATGTGTCCCTTGAGTAAGGAGTAAAAGGTGGCATACTTACCTTTTCTCCATCACCATCGTGGCTGGCTCCGCCTCCATGGCTGAGATCATCAATGATGGCTGATGATCTCAGCCAGTCTAATGCTTCCAATAGGAAAGTATTAGGAGGTTATTGCACATGCGCAGCCAAACGCCATGCTGCGCCAATCAGCATCTTCTCATAAAGATGCAGCAAATGAATCCAGCTCTATGATGAGCATTAATTGTCTCTATGCACACTAAAATAGGAAACAATCTGAGTGACTGCACCTAGAAGTGTTACTAGACAGCAACGTAAACACGGCCTCTTCTCTAAAGAGGTAGCGTTTATAGTGCTAAGACTGCAGGAACATGCTAATGACACCAGAACCACTACATTTATTTATTTATTACTGGTATTTATAAAGCGACAACAGATTCTACAGCGCTGTACAATTAGTGGAGGACGTACAATATGCACAGAAAAATTCAAAACGTAGAGAGGGCCCTGCCCTTAAGCTGATATCTAGCCACTGAAGCTCTTTATACAAAGTGCTTAGCTAGATTGCTTGTGAGCTTACAATCTAAAGGTAAAATAGGGAAATTATTATTATTATTTTATGGTTTATATAGCGCAAGCAAATTCCGTAACGCTGTACAATGGATGGACTAACACACACGCAATTTTAACCAGGCAAATGGACGCACAGGAACAGACGGGTTGAGGGCCCAGCTCACTGAGCTTAAGATCTAAAGGTAAAATAGGGAAATGAGACAAGAAGTAGCAGAGGAAATTGAACTTGATGGCAGAGAGAAATTATAGTGTGACTGCAGTGATAAAAAAAAACATGTGAAGGGAATGAGGAGGTGATTGACTGTGTTTGGAAACAGCTGGAAGAGTCATGCTATATAGTTAGAAGGAACCAGGGTGGGCGGGAGGAGGAGCGGGTGGGTAGAGCAGAGTAGAAATGGAGATTCTCAGTTGCTAGGAGGGATGGAAAATTGGGCCTGAGGGAGAAGATGGATGCCCAGTTATATAATGGAATTTACAGCTAGGAGTGGCAAGGAGGGGAAAGGGTGCGGGGGAGGGGTGGAACAGACTAGCCATTTGCTGCACATATTAAAATATTTGCCTATTAAATCCTATCAGCCAGATTATTAATTACTACAGGTAACTGCAAGTACAAATATTACCGTATTAAACTATAAGTAAAAAGGGTACATTAAGCTGTAGTGGTTATGGCGACTATAGTGTCACCATAGTATAGAGACACAAAGAGGTATTGTATATATTCTATTAATGCAGGATATCCATGAATGCGATCACTTCCGGGTTTCCCCATGCAGGTAAAAAAATAAATTAAATAAAGTTAATAAATGTAAAAAAAAAATATATATGTTTTAAGGCCATTTGGCCTGTATTTGTGGGAGGGGCTTAAATTAATTCACTCCCCTATATAAGGGACACCCCTTACCTGACTCATATCGCTTGAGGTCAGCATCAGAATGATTTCCACTTCCGGGTCATCCAGACGCCATTTTACCTGATTACTCCATGAGGTTTTCTAAGCTGAGCTGTGTCAGGAATTCAGCCACAGGCTTTTCCGGCCTACCACCTTCTTTCTTCAATCTATCGCTGTGGATGGTGTCCAAGTGACTCACAAACCGTAAGTCGACCTACCCGTTACGCCAGGCATCAGTCCCACGGCACCATGCATGGGTCAGGTCCTCACTTTACGGCTGCATTTTGTCTAAATCTGTCCTAAAACCATTGCATGTTCATGCATATCATTCGTTTAAATTCACTTGTTTATATCTGTCACTGGCTCATTTCGAGCATTAGCATACTCCCAAACGGGAACACATTCTGTTTCAATTGCCTAAACATACTAGGCAATTCTGTGCGTGCATTTCGAATCTCACTGCTCGTTTCGTTTTGTTTCCCTGACATACCAGGCTCACGGTTCGTGCAATTTTCTACCAAACGGGTACTAGTTCATGCATTTACTATTGTACTACACACACGCTTCGTGCGTTTACAACCATGAACAGAACTTTGGTTTGTTACAATGACTGTTATTAAGCTATTATGTTCACTTATTGTATATTGTCAAATGGGCACTGTTTGTTTCCCTGTCACACAACTATAACGCTGGGGCATAGCTCACAAACAATGTTTCACATAAACCACACTGACCCCTACAGGTCACTCTCAAAATCTCACATTAACCTTGCATTTGGATTAACCCCTTAAGGACCAAACTCTGGTATAAAAGGGAATCATGATATGTCTCACATGTCATGTATCCTTCACGGGTTAAAGGGTATTTTACCATACAATCAGCATTTCTGACCCCTACTGGTCAACAGCAAAACTGTCTTCACATGTCATATACAATTACCAGCCAATATAAATTACACATAAGATTGTTTTAAACATAACCATAAACCATGAATTAAACTCCAACACAGGCTCAACTTCAGGTTTAATTCACAATAATTTACATTTCACATTAACACTAACAGTGGTTCTATCAACACTGCCACCTACAGGTCTGTCAAGTACATTGACAATTTTCATGGGGTTTTACAAACACCAAAACACTGACCCCTATAGGTCAACAGACAAACAACATTTCACATACAAATCAGTATCAACTACACTGCCACCTATAGGGCACTCGGCAGATCTCCATGTTCACTTGCATTTTGCAACTCCATGTTCACTTGCCATTCAATAAGGCATACAACAATTCACATAGCAAGCAGTATATCAATATCTGTTATAAATACATATATTATTACACAGTAGCACACGCATCTGTATATACGTAACTGGTAATATGGTTCACTTACATACGGCACTTAATGGGTTAAGATTGATACATATTTAACCAGTATGGATATGATGTTTAATATTTACATATCACGGCACTTTACTTTCACATATACTGTATGTTTTAAGATAAGCTTGGTCTATGCCATATTTCCTTATGCCATACGATTTTATCCATTCAGGTTACAGTTACTACTAAAAAACCTATACGGATTGTCAGGTTCAATACCATACTACCAGGTACGTACACCTGCTCACGTAGTTATCCATCTCTTACCTTCCCTGGAATAGTAATAGTGTACCGGCAATTAGGGTTCTAGGGCCCAATAGGTATTATCCCCTTTTTTTCTCTGCATTATGCTTCGGTTAGTGGTCCCGCGAGGCCAACACCCCGCCTCACACTCGGAGGCATACACGCATTGTATCATAGAGAGGGCCTCACCTGTCACTCCCCTTCCTATTTTTCTGGTTACTGTCACCGAGAGGCCAACATCCTGCCACAACGTTCGGTGGCCACACAAAATCCCCTCGCACCAAGCATAGATAGAGCCTCTCAAGCCACTTGGCAACTAGCAGGGCCTCACCAGTCACCAAAAAACACCAAGCCTAATCGTTTCGCCTTACGGCTTAGCTAGCATGCCGGTACAAGACCCCTGGGTACAAATATATAATTGCAATCTTTATTGTTATTTAAGTATTTCTCAAAAAGATGGTAAAGAATCACCTCTTCCTAGCACCACGGCTAGAAGTGATACACCTTCATCTCTTACCTTCCCTGGAATAGTAGTAATGTACTGGCAATTAGGGTTCTATGGCCCAATAGGTATTACCTCCTGTTTTCTCTGCTTTACGCTTTGGTTAGTGGTCCCGCGAGGCCAACACCCCGCCTCACACTCGGAGGCATACACCCCTCGGGCCACTCGTGAGCTAGCCGCCTCGCATTGTATCATAGAGAGGGCCTCACCTGTCACTCCCCTTCCTATTTTCTGGTTACTGTCACCGAGAGGCCAACATCCTGCCACAACGTTCGGTGGCCACAAAAAATCCCCTCGCGCCAAGCATAGATAGAGCCTCTCAAGCCACTTGGCAACTAGCAGGGCCTCACCAGTCACCAAAAAACACCAAGCCTAATCGTTTCGCCTTACGGCTTAGCTAGCAAGCCAGTACAAGACCCCTGGGTACAAATAATAATTGCAATCTTTATTGTTATTTAAGTATTTCTCAAAAAAATGGTGAAGAATCATCTCTTCCTGGCACCCCGGCTAGAAGTGATACACCTTCAAGCAGAGGAGATGTGGCTCCGACCTAAGGAGGCGGCAAATCCCCTACCCTGCCACAGCAAGGAAAGCAGAGTTATTCAAACTCCTCCATACATGAACGGACAACACGGAAGCAGGGGAAGGCCCAGCAACACCAACTCAGGTGACACCCAGGCCATGCTAGCCTCACTCATAAACTCATGAGCCAAAAAATTTACGACAGACTGGCAATCTCGAGTCAGTCACAGCCCTCACAAGGCTGGGCCTCACTGTACAACCAGCACCAACCGAAACTCGGTTACTTGGTTCAAGACGTTAACGTTGCACATATGATCCCGGCACATTGGGGAAACAAGGCATATATATGTATGATGATGTATCTATGATGGTCAGACCCAGGGATTCTAGGTAAATTGGGACCTGACCATCCCTTGGTTGTGTTGGCATTTGGAATATGTAGAGATGCTTATTTGTGCAGGTACCCATCCAGAAGGGATTTTCTCCCAAACAAACGGGCGAGCACTCTCAGGCTCCAGGTACCAGCACCTCTGAACTACCAGAGACAATTGGTATTAGTAGTTGCCTTGCATATAGACTGTTGCATATATGTTCAAAACATTCAGGGCACATGACAAACCATGTGTCCCAATACAACTTACAAATAACGTACTCACCATCTGTACACACCAATGCATTTTCAACACTACTGACTCATCACCCTTCCAGACTTGTAGTAGATTTACTAAGGCTCTGGAGCTTCAAAGGGCTCCCATACAGGTATCATAAATAAACCCTCAAGGAATATAGTATGCCCTCACTTACAGTCAGCACAACAGAACCGTCGGCTGTAAACACACTCATAGCCAAGATTTGCAGAGGGGTTTTTACTTGGGTTTTCCAATCTCCACCATTTACAGCATGGCACCAAACACAAACACATTGGTATTGTCACAAGGGAATCTTCCCTTAAACAAAGACTAACCATAGACTTATTGGCACCACACACCTTCGCTACCCCAAGTCTCAACTCCCTCATACCCTCCGAGGAGTTTCCTTACTATACACACCATTGATCTACCTTTACAGCTATCACTCAAGCATGGGTTGAAGCTTCGTTAAGTAAGACCAATATCATCAACACAGTAAACGGCTACCATCTACCCTACAAACTGGCACTTACATGGCATAAAATGGGCAATCCTATCCCCGCTAAAAGCAGTTGCTGTGGCATGGGGTAAATCATGGTCAGGGTCATCAATCCGTTGTTACTCAGACAACTAAGCACATGTCATATCATTAACAAATGCCACTCATCATCCATACGATCATGGTATTGCTGGGGAACTCACTTGGTTGGCCACTTACCACATTTCTTTTACTTTCATGTACCAGGCGGGGGTATACATCCTTGCTGACAATTGTCTCATTTATATTCCAGGCACGTTCATCATACGCTTCCTACAGCCGCCCATACAGTCACGGCCACTCTTTCGTTCCAGAGACAAAATCATGGATTAGACATACTCATGCAGCATAGCATGCACTATCCCACCTAGCACTTTCATCCCATACTTGTAGAACGCATAACACCTATTCACCTGGCTTTAAAGAATCTCATTGGAACACGACATAGCTCAACCTGTGTCATAACATTTCTCCTAGGTTTTGCTTCATTTTTTGCCACCTTAAACTAAAACCATCTCACACACCATTAATTATATATTTTACAGGCATTCAACAACACAGGATAACCTATGGCCAAAACTACCATAACTTCATGGTATCATACCAGACAAGAATATACTCAGAGGTTTTCAGGAATCCATCCCCCCACGTTCCTCTTAGATATTACCAATAGCCATCCAACTTTTCCATCCTTATCGGACCTATTAGAGCTACAACCATTCAATTATACTACCAAGTTGGCCATTACCACCATGCACACTGCCTTTTATGCCTTTCTCAGGCCAGAGAATCCACTACCATAACCACCACTCAGACAGATCATTGTCTTCAACGATCCCACGTATGTAAACACATATATCATTACCTATTGGCTCTACCACATTCCGAAACGAGTCAACACGCACCAACAGTAGAGATAACATACTATCCTACCCACAACAAATGGTGTCCAGTTGCGGTCCTAGATTCCTACCTTCAAAAATCCTTCCAGGAATTAAATACAGTAATGCATTTAAGGAAATGTCTGGTTAATTTGTATATATTGTTGACTGTATTAAATCTTTGATTATTCTTTTTGCCCTCTTTATTTACAGGCCTACCGTATCGTCGGTCTCGGCACACCACAACCGACTTGCTCCCTTTATACTATCCTACGCTTATGCTGGAACCTTACTCCATATACGGCTATTTGCCCCGAACACAAGTTTTAAGGCCATTTGGCCTGTATTTGTGGGAGGGGCTTAAATTAATTCACTCCCCTATATAAGGGACACCCCTTACCTGACTCATATCGCTTGAGGTCAGCATCAGAATGACCCTCCCACCCACTCCTCATTTCAACACTTTCTATTTTCTTTCCATTTACTTTACTTACTTACTCCTTGGTGGGCCCTCTTTATTTACAGGCCTACCGTATCGTCGGTCTCGGCTTATGCTGGAACCTTACTCCATATACGGCTATTTGCCCCGAACACAAATATATATATATATATATGTATGTGTATGTATATATATATATATATATGAGATATATATATAACCATATTATATCTATATATTATATGAATATATATCTATATATATCTATATATATATATATCTTACATATAACGTCATACTAAATATACATATATTATTATAAAAATACACTTAGAGTAAAACTACTCATGTTCATATATATATAATATATATAGTAACTATATAGCTTATATATATACATTATTATAAAAATAAATAATAATTTATAAAAATAAATAAAAAATAAATAAAAATAATTAACATTTTTTTTTAAATTATATATATATATATATATATATATATATGTAATTGTATGCTAACTGTATTTTTATATTAATGTATATATATTTATATCAAAATACACTTTGAATGAAATTATATATATATATATAGATCTATGTATATATAAATAAATAAAAATAATATGAAATATACATATGTCCATATACATAATTACATAAATAATTTCATAAATATACACGTAGACTTCAAATATATAAATATGTATATATATTTAAATTTTACTTGCATATTTATGTAATATTTTTACATAATTAAGTTATTTTATTTATTTCAATTTAGGGAACCTGCCTGACAACACAGGTCAAAAGTCCAGAGAATTTAATTTGCTAGCACTATATTTAACCCTGTTACTTTCCAAGACACTCTAAAACCTTTACATGGGGGGTACTGTTTTACTCGGTAGACTTTGCTGAACACACATATTAGTGTTTTAAAACAGTAAAACATATCACAGCAATGATATTGTCAGTGAAAGTGAGTTTTTTTTTCATTTTTCACACACAAAGGGCAATTTCACTGATTACATAATTGTTGTGATACGTTTCACTGTTTTGAAACACTATTTGTGTTCATCAAAGTCTCCCGAGTATAACAAATATCCCCCCCCCCCGCCACCCATAAAGGTTTTATAGTGTTTTTGAAAGTTACAGGGTCAAATATAAGGCCACTTTTTTAAAAAAAATTGCCAGATTGATTATGTTGCCTTTGAGAGCGTATGGTAGCCCATTAATGAGAATTACCCCAATGATGGCATACCATTTACAAAAGAAGACAATCCAAGGTATCGCAAATGGGGTATGTTCAGTCTTTTTTAGTAGCCACTTAGTCACAAACACTGGTCAAAGTTAGCGTTCATAATGTTTTTTTGCATTTTTAACACACAAACAAATATAAATGCTAACTTTGGCCAGTGTTTGTGACTACGTGTCTACTAAAAAAGACTGGACATACCCCATATTGAGTACCCTGGGTTGTCTACTTTTCAAAATATATGGCTTGAGGGGGGTAAATTACCTTGGCCAGCTTCAAAAATGTCCCAAATAGGACATGGGTGCATGATGACCAGCTGTGAAAATTCCCAGTTGGAAAACTGGAATGCACACCCTCCAAATAAGGTTGTTTATCCCCCAGAGAACCTGACAATACTGAGTACTGAGTGCAGTTGGTGGTATCACTGTACTCAGGAGATGTTGCTGAATACACATTGAGGTGTTCTTTGGCAGTAACCCTTAAAGTTCTCAGTACATGCATTCTTAAATTGCTATGTGTGTCAAAAAAATCACCCTTTTATTTTTCAATTTGGCATAGATTGGTAGTAAAATGGTTGCATGAAAAGAGTCAAAATACCCCAAGTTTAATACCTTAAGTTGTCTTCTTTTAAAAAATATATACTTTTGAAGGGCTACTCAGGGATTCCTGACAAATATCAGTGTTACAATTTAACTTGCGTTAATTTTGAGAAAAAAAATGGTTTAGAAATAATAAAGTGCTACTTGCACTTATAGCCCTATAACTTTCCAAAAAAAGCTAAGTAAATGTTAACATTCAGTATTTCTAAACTCAGGACAAAATTTAGAAACTATTTAGCACAGGTGTTTTCTGGTTGTTGTAGATGTGTAACAGATTTTGGGGGTCAAAGTTCGAAAAAGTGTGTTTTAAAAAAAAAATCATCATATTTTACAATTCCTTTTATAGTAAATTATATCATATGATGAAAATAATGGTATCTTTAGAAAGACCTTTTAATGGCGAGAAAACTATATATAATATTTGTGGGTACAGTAAATGAGTAAGAGGAAAATTACAGCTAAACACAAACACTGCAGAAATGTAAAAACAGCCCTGGTCCCAAACGGTAAGAACATTGAAAAGCGGTCTGGTCACTAAGGGGTTAAACAAAACTACATTTCTTAGGGCATTAGTTAGTAGGCTTGCCTTACACACCAGGCTGATTTTCAGTGATTATTTTCCAGCACTGTGTCTAACATGCCATAAAGCATGATAACTAGACTCTGGGGTGTAATCTTATCCAGCAGATGTCCTGCGGAACTTGTTTAGGTCTCCGCTCCTGGAACAAAAGAAATTACATTAAGGAAACTTTTTGAGAATTTCAATTAAAACTTGTGTAATTCACTGAGTCGTGACCACTTAGAAAGGCACCGTTAATCCTGTGTGCAAAACAAAAAGCCAACCAGATTACCCACAGGATCAAAATGTACACTACAGCAAAAATCTGCACCTCCAGACGAGAGCATTTTCTGGCTTAATCTTATTCTGGCCATACAATTTATATCACACATACAATGGAGGAAATATTTGCAGATGAAAAATCCCCCAATAGTTATGCAACCTATAAGTGATTTACAAAACCATTATCGTGTGCTGGATAGAGGGATGTTATGGCTGTATTTTGACAAGATAATGTTTGCTAAAGTATTCATGCCCATCCTGTGATTGGGTTACTGGTCCTGTGAACACGCACTGTCATTGTGATTATTTTTATGGGGTATTAACTCTGTAGATAGTGTCAGCAGCTTGCAAAGTGATGATGTCTTTAACAAACTACAGAATTTGTTTTTTTACCTTTTTTTTTTTTCAATTTCTGTGAAAGCATTCATTTTGTTTCACTACAAGGATGCGCCACTCGAGGTTAAGAACCATTATATTGTATTATGAGTCTGCTTTTGTATAGTGAATCATTGAAAACAATGATTAATGAATCATTCATTAACAATTAGCTAGTAATGTGAGAGTGTTTCTTTTTTATACAATTATCTGCCTGTCCATTCTATCTATCTATCTATCTATCTATCTATCTATCTATCTATATGTCTGCCTGTCTCTATCTATCTATCTATCTATCTATATGTCTGCCTGTCTCTATCTATCTATCTATCTATCTATCTATATATCTATATGCCTGTCTGTCTCTATTCTATCTATCTATCTATCTATCTATCTATCTATCTATCTATCTATCTATCTATCTATCTGTCTGTCTGTCTGTCTGTCTGTCTGTCTGTCTCTATCTATCTATCTATCTGTCTATCTGTCTCTATTCTATCTATCTATCTATCTATCTATCTATCTATCTATCTATCTATCTATATGCCTGTCTGTCTCTATTCTATCTGTCTATGTATCTATGTATCTATGTATCTATCTTTCTATCTATCTATCTATCTATCTATCTATCTATCTATATGTCTGTCTGTCTCTATCTATCTATCTATCTATCTATCTATCTATCTATCTATCTATATGTCTGTCTCTATCTATCTATCTATCTATCTATCTATCTATCTATCTATCTATCTATCTATCTATCTATCTATCTATCTATCTATCTATCCATCCAACCATCCATTTCTCTGATCCTCTGTCTGCCTATCTGTTTGTTTATCTGTCCATCTGACTTTCTCACTCACTCTGTCAGTTTGCTTCTGTGTTTTTGTATGCACTGATAAAGTTGCATAGTTACATAGTTACATACAAAAAAAAAAGTTTGAAGTGTTTCCAATTTTGCAACACACCAGAAAAAAAATACTCACATGTATATTAAGAGGCTTAATGTGTAAAGCTTAATTGACAAAACATTTCCTTGGCAGAGTAAAAATGAAACCGTAAATTATATGGTTTGTATGGCTTTTATGCCTTACTCTTACCTTATACTTACCATAAAGGTTCCAGCTGACGCATGACATATGGCTATTGGGATTGGAGAATGCTGTGAAATGTAGTTTTGTTTGAAGAATTGTTGCTTTATATAATATAGATTGTGTTGAATGTATAGAACACTTGATGCCCACAATTAAATCTGTTTGTGTCCCTTCTCATATTCCCATCCCACAAAAAAGGTGTGGACCAAGCAAAACGTAAAGGGGTAAAATGCAGCCACAAGGTTTGCAGAGTTCAGTCCTTCCTTTATTCTCCATGAATTCCAGTTATGTATTTGAGGGAACTCATTCTAACAACCTTCAGGCACTTCCTGTATAGTTATTTGCTAGATGCACACTGCAGATAAGGAACAGGCATTCTATTGCACTACCAAAAAAGCAGCATTTTTTTTTTATCTATAACTGGACTGCTGAATAATGGATCATGTGTTGCTTTCTTCAACTCATCCAACCAATTTCAATGTTAAACAGAGACTGGAATTTTTATTTTATTTCATGCCATTAAATTCTATTAATGAATTTATTGATTTAAGGTTAGAGGCCAATCTTGAGCTCCTATACTGAGGAAAAGAGCCACGCTCAAGAAAGTATGCAATGAACAAATGCCTTGTTCTTAAGATTTTGCACAAGCACTTTACAACGTGTCATATCACTGATTTGCAGCTTTATCCTTGGGTATTAGCCTTTAAACTAAATCTCATAACCTGTTTGCAGCTTGTACATCTTTGAAGACATGATTGACATCTTAATTGATACATTAGTACAAGTGAGCGAACAGTAGGTGGTTCATTTTTAAAGCACTTTGCTGGAATGAAAAGTATTGTATTAGTTTAACGAGAGATGTTTGACAGCCTGAGCACAAAATACAGTGCGGTATTAAGAGAGAGAGAAATTTTGCAAAATATATCATGTATGTGATAATACACCTTAATCTACTACATATTATATGAGTAATAATTTACTAATTTAGACTTATATACTTTCTAAAGTGTATAAAAATTCAGAGGTATCTTTTTATCTTTTTTTGCATTCATTAATAATACATTGTTTAAGATTTTATCACCATCATGTATTAAAAATATATATTGGGACTGGAGTGTCCCTTTAAATCAACCAAACTCTGTCAATATTTATTGTTTATAAATTTAATTTAATTTGATTTCATTATGTATTTTATATTAAGCG
Source organism: Pelobates cultripes (assembly GCA_933207985.1). Classification (NCBI taxonomy): domain Eukaryota; kingdom Metazoa; phylum Chordata; class Amphibia; order Anura; family Pelobatidae; genus Pelobates; species Pelobates cultripes. Next base: position 19,406 of record CAKOES020000652.1, read on the forward strand.
CTTTTGCTTCATATTTTTTCTGTTGTATTTTTGCTGCTGGTTTGTTTTTCTTGTAAAATTTTGTAGATCTATTTAAATCTACCCTTTCATAGAGTAGCAATCACTCAGTGATTTTCTCCACAGGATCTGCTTGTTCTTAGCCGAGTCTGTTCTTGATGCAGAGATAATAGTCTCTGTCTTATTAATGACACATGTAAATGGCTTGTTTCTTGTACAATTATCGCATTTCAGTATTGTCATCCATGAGCGAACCTTCCCTTTCTATAGATATATTCAAGATAATGTATGCATTCATACATAATAAAAAATAAAATAAAAAAAATAAAACTGGGATACATTCCTTTGTAAGCAGTACAAAGACATTTCTGTATATATTTAATAATGGAGCTATCCTTGGTACTGAAAAATGATCTCTGTCAAACTCTGCTAAGTCTACTAAATCCTTAAAAGGATACTATAAGTGCCAGGAATACAAAGCTGTATTCCTGGATATATAGCTCCCTCTGTCTACCCCCCTCCCTCAGGCCCCCAGCCTGGGTAAAAAAAGTGTAAAAACCATTTATTATTTACTTAACTTTTCCCAGTGCCAATGTCCCTTTGACGGCTCATGACGAGTGGGTGCTAATGAGCATGCGTGGCAAATACGGCACCCACATTAGACCTCTCCATAGGAAAGCATTAAATCAATGCTTTCCTGTCGGGAAATATCTGATGCTGGATGTCTTCATGCAGAGAGTGAGGATGTCCAGTGTCAGATACCAGACCAAAGGTCAGATTTGATTCAGGAAGCCTTCTAGTGGCTATCTAGTAGACAGCCACTGTGGGCAGACTTAGAATGTTTTACAGTGCAGCACTAAGGGCAAAAGGGATATTGCACCCAGACCATTTAAATGAGCTGAAGTGGTCTGGGTGCCTACAGTGTCCCTTTAAGGACCAATGCCAGTCCATAGCATCATTACAATCTGTGATGTGTATGTACTATCACAATCTCTCTCTCTCTGTTCCTCTCCCTTTTTCTGTATCATCTATGTGCACTTATTTTTTACAATGTTCTGCATATGTCTATGAGTGCTTGCATCCTATACTGTTGTGAATATTAATATTAAGTCACCCAACTGTGAAAGATCATTCATTTGTGATCATGTCGATGTTAATATCTTAAATCGCTCATCTCTGGTGTAGTACAAGTTAACAAGAACAAAGATTAAGAAAGCAGGGAAAACATGGTCTTTCACAAACTGGTTCCTAGTTGACCTCATATCATTTTAATGCTATGAGAAACAACAGCTAGTTCATATAGCCAGATGAATCTGTACCAGTCATGATGTCCTGGGGGCAGAATTGGCCATGCTGTACAGCTGTGTTACATTGAGGCCAGCTGGAAGGTTGTAAACCAGAGAGGAGCATCTGTGTCTCCTTCTGTACATCCAGAATATTCTCACAACAAACCTGACTAGTACTTTTTGAATGCCCAACTATTTCTTATTTTTACCCATGTTTACAGAAATAATTTCCAGTTATTGCCAGGATGAGCAATTTAAGGCAACACATGTCAACATTTATATTGTTACAGCATTTCCCAATAATTGTCACATCAAAGCCACTAAAATCAAGCATTAAAATGAATCATTATTAATTTTTATTTTATGTATTGTTATTTTTTTTTATGATGGGAATTGCTGAATTCCCCAATATGTCTATTTGGCATTGCAGAGTACTGATGATCAGAATTCCAAACAAGTAA
>CAKOES020000653.1:0-13465 GCA_933207985.1 Pelobates cultripes
AGAGGGACAGGAGCTTAGGAGGGGGGACATGGGTTGAGGAAGGGGCAGTGGCTGAGGAAGAGGGACCAGTGGCTGAGGAAGGGGGACAGGAGCTGAGGAAGGGGGACAGGAGCTGAGGAAGGGGATAGTGGCTGAGGAAGGTGACATGGGCTGAGGAAGGGACAGGAGCTGAGAAAGAGGGACAGGGGCTGAGGAAGAGGGACAAGTGCTGAGGAGGGGGGCATGGCTGAGTAAGGTGACAGGGGCTGAGTAAGGTGACAGGGGCTGAGTAAGGTGGCAGGTTCTGAGTAAGAGGGACAGGAGCTTAGGAGGGGGGACATGGGCTGAGGAAGGGGCAGGCTGAGGAAGAGGGACCAGTGGCTGAGGAAGGGGGCAGGAGCTGAGGAAGGGGGACAGGAGCTGAGGAAGGGGATAGTGGCTGAGGAAGGTGACAGGAGCTGAGTAAGAGGGACAGGAGCTTAGGGGGGGACATGGGCTGAGGAAGGGACAGGAGCTGAGAAAGAGGGACAGGGGCTGAGGAGTGCAACAGGGGCTGAGGAAGGGGGACAGGGCTTAGGAAGGGGGACAGGGACTGAAGAGGGGGACAGGGCTGAGGAAGAGGCAGGGGCTGATAAATAGGCAGGGCCTTAGGAAAGGGACAGGGCCTGAGGAGGGGGGCAGGGCTTGAATAAGGGGATAAAAACAAACCTAAATGCATTCCCCCCTCCCTGAGGCTTACCTTGGGCCAGGAGGAGTGGGACAGGATCTGAAGTATGGTGTCTGGAGCCTGCAGTCAGTGAAGTCTGCCTCTTCTGAGGATGTCAGGAGGAGGGGGCGTGACTTCCTCTGCTCTTCTCCCAGACTCCCCAGCGGTCCTGTGAGAAGAGCGGTGAAAGTCACACCCCCTCCTCCTGACGTCATCAGGAGAGGCCGGCCGACTCCACTGGCTGCAGGGAGAGAGGTGAGTTTAGAAATCCAAGTCCCCAGCCAGAGGCAGAGGCAGGGGATTTGAATTTGTGCTCCCCCCTGCTCTGGCAGCCACTTGTGCCAGCCCTGGGTCCTTCAGGACTAGTAATGGGAACGGTGTTCGTGCTGTGGCAAAAGTGCAGGAAAGCCGTTCCCATGCGTTCCTGCAGGAATCGAACCCTGATGCATATCCAACTTAAACCGGTGCTTCCTATTGCATTAGTGTGTTTATTTTTCCTTTTTCTCTTCATACTAAAAAAAAAAATTGTGCAGGTTATCTAGACATGCAAACTCAATATGTCTTATCACAGGTCGTGGTTATTTTATATTTCAACGCATACCTGTGTTCTTACCGCCGCATAAGAAGAAACAGACACACACACACTGAATGAAGGAAACTATAATCACACCAAATAAATGCAGAAATGTAGTGAGTGGGGGTTAAAGGGCAGATAAGTGCAGGCAGCCTCTGAGCACCAACATGTATATATATAAAAAAATAATAAAAAAATAATGTGTATTTTCAGATTGATATATGAATAAAAATAGGAAACAGGTGTGTATTTGCTGAATATGCTTATTGACTTATCAAAACATTATGCACACACGGCAAAATGTTATTAATTGTATTATTTGATAAAATATCAGATTTCAATTCTGGATGTATTTATCCTGGTTTAATCACGATACTTTTCAGACATCATACAAATTATTTATAGAGTTTGGAAACCGATCTAAACATCCACCCAAAGATCTAGTTAAAGAACATATGAAAATTGACGTATCAGGAGCCATAAAGTTTGTTCACTACAATACAATTAACTTTAAAGTAACACTCACATTTTTTTTATATACTAATATCTACATGCTATAACATGTCATCTAATATTTTTTTTTTTATTGATTACTGTTGAAATTGATGATGAACTCACCGTCCTTTGTTACAGTCAGTCGGATTGTCGGTTATCTGACCCAACGCTTACCATTTTGCAAGTTTTTTTTACATTGTGCTTTCTGTCTGCAGCATTTTATATCAGGTGATTTTGAAAAGCAACAGACACTTGTTTGATAGTGAGCATTGAGTCAGATAACTGACAATCCGACCACAGATGCATTAAGATGACTCATAACAAACCGGGAGTGCAAAAGGTGGCCGAACTATTTCTCAAAACAAATTAAACAAACATAAATTGAAAAAAAGAAATAATGAAATGGTATAGCATAAAAATTATTTTAAAAAAATGCGTTGACAGTATTCTTTTAAGTCAGATGCAGTTACCCTGGCAGTAAACAGATGAGTCTTAATGCATTACTCAGATCTAAAATCCCTTTGACTTTCAGTAATAATAATCGCAGACACATATACATACCATCATTACTGTGTTTTTCAAGTCTTGCTTTGCTCTGACGATATGACGATAGCTGCAGGTGCTTTCTCTACAATGAGTGCAATACATAAAGATGCCTTGAGATCTCTTGCATAAACTTAAAGCCTTCTGTGTGAATGTGGCGTTTTGAGAACCACCCAAGTTGTGTCATTGATTGCAACACACAACCTCAGCTGTTTTGATAATTGTATAAAAACTTAGTTAGAAAAAAACAGATCTGCTGTGACAGAACTGCAAGCATATTTCCTGCAGAAGATTATATGGAATGTGTACTCATCCAAATTCAGTCCATCGGGGAACTAAGATAAAACTTCATATATTTTTTAAGGAGAACATTCTTGTGATTTTTCTGTGAATACCATTACTTTTATTTTTTACCAAGTTGTCCCTTAATAATGAATATAATTTTTCTCCGCAAGGGTGGGGGATCAGCAGATTTGATATTTCTTTACTTTGCGGTTTATTCTCCCTATAGCTACTATACCATTAATGACCCAGGTGGGTTTTTTTTTCAGCAAACACAAAATTGTAGTGAATGGAAAACTAGAATGTACAATCCAGTCTAAAAAGGTTATTATTTGCTAAAGTGAGAATTCAAAGTGAATTTCAAATTTAAGGTCAAACTAGTCAAACCAGAACATTTCTCTAATATAGCTGTGCTTCAAGTATTATGAGTCTATATGTAAACCACATATGCTGTCTTAATAAGAGCAAGTCATGTCGTATTAATCTTTTGTAGCAGACTTCATTCCCTTGTGTTCGGTTGTCCATACCCCTTTGTTTGTCTCCCAAATGACTGGTGTGTGGTCCCTCTTTTTATGACTTAGGGAACACCGACCTCCCCTGGCTGTTAACCACAAATTAACAACTTGACACATTAGCTCGAGTGCTTTCCCTGGGTGGCCGCCATTCATATAACCAAACGCATGTGGTCTAGTGCATGGTGGCCATTTTGTCTCCCAAACACAGGCAGCGGTACATGGTCATCGAAAGCCTGGAACTATTTTTGGCCGAGTTTTTTTTTTTACAAAAACTTCAGATTTCAATAGAAATTGGCACTTTTATAAATGAACTTGGTTACACCACCAGGGCAGACAACTGACTCTTTTGCTTCCTGGTTTAGTTAGCATAGTGAAGTTAAACTCAAGAGGCAGCAAGCAATTGCAAAGACTTCTCATTGAGCATTTGTGGAAAATCTGTGATTGGACAGCCACAGAAAGTCTGGGTCCAAAGTCCTCTTTTCTGATGAGAGCAACTTTTGCATCTCATTTGGAAACCAAGGACCCAGAGTCTGGAGGAAGAATGGAGAGGCACACACTGCAAGTTGCTTGAAGTTCAGTGTGAAGTTTCCACAGTCTGTGTTGATTTGGGGAGCCATGTCATCTGCTGGTGTTGGTCCACTGTGCTTCATTAAGTCCAGGGTCAACGCAGCCGTGTACCTGGAGATTTTGGAGCACATCATGCTCTCTTCCGCAGACGAGCTTTATGGGGATGCTGACTTCATTTTCCAGCAGGACTTGGCACCTGCCCACACTGCCAAAAGCACCAAAGCCTGGTTCAATGATCGTGGGATTACTGTGTTTGATTGACCAGCAAACTCGCCTGACCTGACCCAATAGAGAACTTATGGGGCATTGCCAAGAGAAAGATGAGAGACATGAGACCGAACAATGCAGAAGAGCTGAAGGCCGCAATTGAAGCATCCTGGTCTTCCATAACACCTCAGCAGTGCCACAGGCTGATGGCTTCCACGCCGCATTGAGGCAGTAATTGCTGCAAAAGGGGCCCAAACCAAGTACGGAGTCCACATGCATGCTTATACTTTTCAGAGGTCCGATATTGTTCTATGTAAACACCTTGTTTTATTGACTGCATGTAATATTCTAATTTGGATTTAGGGTTTTCATGAACTGTAAGCCATGATCATCGCACCTAAGACAAATCACGGCTTGAACTATCTTGTTTGTATGTAATGCGTCTAACTCATATTAGTTTCCCTTTTTACATTTCATTACTGAACTAAATGAACTTTTACACGATATTCTAATTTTTCGAGTATCACCTGTATGTCAGCTACTCCACTCCAGCAACACTACTGTCTAAATTTTTAAATTTGCAATGTTATTTACTAAAGTGAAAATTCTAAATGAATCCTAAGTGATTTTCAAACTTGAGACGAAAGTGGCCAAACTGGACCTATAGCTTACATAGAGAATATTTCCACTGCGGCTATTTACCCTGAATATGAAATTCACTTTAAATTCGCACTTTAGTGAATAACCCTATGTATGTATAAAGGAATTCTATAAAGTTAGGAACACAAACCTGCATTCTTAATTCTACAGTCGCAATGTCCCTAGTTCTATTAAGGTGTCATTTCCATGTCCTATGGGCTTCAGTTTTACTCTGTTAGTTCAGTGGATGCGCCCCTAGTGGCTGTCCATATGACAGCGACTAGAGCAGGGGTAAGCAACTTTAGGCATGCCAGATGTTTTAGACTACATCTCCCCTGGCAGTGGCGTACATACCGGGGTCGCGGCTGCGTGCGGGCCTGGTCCACCAGGGGGCCCAGCCGCCCCTGCGACCCGGTATGTACCCACTGGGCCAGCCTCTTCTCTTGGGGGGCCCAAGAGCCGGCCACCTCAGGGCCTCCCGAGGCTGGCCCTGCTGACACCCGGCAGGCGAGCGGGCGCACGAGGGAGCACTCTCCCCAGTGTGTTTCCTCTTCGCACTGATACCGGAACCGGATGATGATGTTATCTTCCGGCACCGGCATCACTACGGGGTGCGCGAGGGAGCTGAAGAGGAAGCACTCAGCGGAGTGTGTTAGTGTGTGTGTGTCTGCTAGTGAGTGTCAGTGAGTATGGTACTGTGTGTCTGTTTCTGAGTGTGTTTGATGTCTGTTAGTGAGTGTGTTTGTCAGTGAGAGTGTATGTTTTGTAAGTGAATGTGTATGTATGTCTGTCGCTGAATGTGTCTCTGTCAGTAAATGTGTGTCTGTTAGCTAGTGTGTATGAGTATGTTCGTGAGAGTGTGTGTGTGTCTTCAGCATTTACCTTTCTCCAGCGCCGGACTCCCTTGGCGCTGGGGATCTCTCCGCCTCTCAGCTCCGAATGCACATGCGTGGCAAGAGGCGAGCGCACACATTCAAACCGCCCATAGGAAAGCATTACTCAATGCTTTCCGATGGGCGTTCAGTGTCTTCTCACTGTGATTTTCACAGTGAGAATCGCGGAAGCTCCTCTAGTGGCTGTCAATGAGACAGCCACTAGAGGCTGGATTAACCCTCAGTGAAACATAGTCGTTTCTCTGAAACTGCTATGTTTTCAGCTGCAGGGTTAAAACTAGAGGGACCTGGCACCCAGACTACTTCATTGAGCTGATGTGATCTGGGTGTCAAGTGGTCCTTTAAGTGTATGTGTGCATACCGCGGTCGCAGCCCTGCAACCCCTGCAACCAGGAGCCCGCCGCCATGTGTTGCGGCCCCGACCCGCGCCGAGTAAGCGCACGGGGGGGGGCCCACGGATCTATTTTCGCACCGGGGCCCCATGGGTCATGTGTACGCTACTGTCCCCTGATACTTTGCCAGCATTATGGCACTATGAGCATTATGAGAGATGTAATCCAAAACATCTGGAGTGCTGGAAGTTGTCTACCCCTGCACCAGAGGTTGATTATACCATGGAATGGAAACATAGCAGTTTCTAGAAGACTGCAGGCTTAAAAGGACAGAATGACTACACTCCATTAAGCCATAGAAATTGCAACACCATTATATTTTACTAGAGGGAGTTGCAGTTTCACTAATGTTTATAATAAAGATCGCTTTCTTTTAGTAATTCCTATGTCTAAGTGAGACCGGGTGCAAGGTCCAAATTAACATACATTGTTAGTTATGCATCTATTGTACTGTCACTGGGCTTGTGCGACATTGATTATATTAACCCCTTCACTGTCACAGCAGATTGCAGGGAAATGCCCCCCAAAACTGTAAAACTGTAAAAAACAAAAACACGTTTATGTAATGAGAGTTAATTGGCTCTTTTAATGCGTCCCCCCCAAAAAAAATAAACAATTTTGTTTTACAATGGAAATGCTGCAATAAAAGATGCATATCCACCCTTTCAGACTATAATTAACTATTTAAATGGGAAAAATTACATGTTTTGTTTCCAAGTGTCCACAAGTTGTGCTAGCAGATATCACTGATGGGGTTACTCGCTAAAGTCTGAATAGGGGCAAAACCATCTGGCTGCATGCTATGGCCTATAGGAATGCAAAATCCGGACATTGTTTACGCTAGTCAACAATGGACAGAACTAGACTGAGCACTGAGATCTGAATGCTTCAAATTTAGACCCATATTTTTTTTATTTATTTTTTTAAATCTGAATTATTTGTCCACTGTTAGCACTACCAGCCATTGAACATATAGTTAAAAATCCCAAATAACTAAATTACTATATAAAAGGCTGTTGGATCAGCAAGTTCTACCACAAACTTCACCCGACCACCTTTGTCAATCTGATAAGCTGGATCCAGTTTCTTGGAAAATGCTTAGAATATAAAAAAAGAAAATGACTGAATCTAATCCATTACAAAAAGAGTTAGTGTCAATAAGACCCTCATATTACTATAATGAGGTTTAACAACTCCTGTTTGGCAGTGGGGGCATTACTGTAAATTAGCAACCGCATAAGCCATTGCTACCAAGTTACTAGAAAAAAAATAACAAGGGGCATAGTCCCCCTTGTGCCCCCATCACTGGGCATTGAAAAAAAAAAAGTGAGGAACCTAGTGTCCCCTCCTGACCCCACACATTGGTGGCGAGTGGGGGCCCCAATTACAATATTCAAGGATAATTTTGTGTTCCCTCCCCAGCTACCATCCATCGTTTGCGACTAGGGGCTCTAAATTTTTTTATAATTGGTGACATGCACTTGTCCACTTCACACTCTCAAAGAATGGCATGGCCACCCTCCACTACCCTCACATTAAAAGGAAATAACCCTTCCTACCTTCTTCTTTACCCTAATTATAGCGAGGTGGGGGCCCATCTTAGGGCACTAGAGCAAGGGGTCACAAAAATCTGAATCCCCTGCCTCTGACTAGGGACTCAGATTTTTCAACTCACCTCACTCTCCTGCAGCCAGCATACAGCAGGAGCGGGGCATTGAAATCAGCCTGCCTCCTCTGATGATTTCAGAAGGAAGGGGCATAACTTCCACTGCTGACATAGGCAAAACTTAGCACTACACACACACACTACATTCACTAAACACACTTTGCACTAACTACAAATACAATAGATTTACAAAACACACTTTGCACTCACTACAAACACACTGCATTCACTATACACACTTTGCACTCACCACAATCACACTACATTCACTATGCACATTTTGCATTCACTACAATCACACTACATTCACTAAATACACTCTGCACTCACTACAATCACTATACACACTTTGCACTCGCTGCAAGCACACTACATTCACTATACACATTTTGCATTCACTGCAATCACACCACATGCACTATACACACTTTGCACTCACTACAAACACACTACATTCACTATACACACTTTGCATTCACTACAATCACACTACATTCACTAAATACACTTGGCACTCACTACAATCACACTACATGCACTATACACTCTTTGCACTCACTACAAACACACTACATTCCCCACAAACACACTACATGCACTATACACACTACATCCACTACAAAAACACACACTCTGCATTCACTATACACATACATTCACTACACACACACTCTGCATCTAATGCATACATACAAACATTACATACATTACACAAAACGTACAATCTGCATCCACTATACACACTGCATCCATGACACACATACTGCATCCTTGACACACATACCGCATCCATTACACACATTCTACATCCACTATACACACTGCATCCATGACACATATTCTACATCCACTATACACACACTTCATCCTTGTGGGTGGGCTTGGGGCTGGCCCCTGGGGCCCAGATCTTGAGCTGTGTCAGGGGCCCTAAAATTTCTGATGGCAGCCCTGCCCCCACTACAGCCCTTGACCCCCCTACAGCCCCTATTCCCCCTGTACAGCACTGCCTCTATTATACTGCCACCCTCTACAGCCCCTGTCCACTCCATCTACAGCCCCAGTCCCCCTCACAGCCCTGCCTCTATAATACTGCCCCATCTACAGCCCTAGTCCCCCCTCTACAGCCCCTGTCTGAATTATACCCCCCCAACAGCCTCTGCCCAAATTGTCTATAAATGGATACAGTTCAGCACTGCTGCTACTCTCCCTAGGAGTGGCCAACCTGTAAAGATGACTGCAAAAGCACAGAACAGACTGCTCAATGAGGTGAAGAAGAATCCTAGAGGGTCAACTAAAGACTTACAAAAGTCACTGGCAAATGCTAACATCCCTGTTCTACAGCCCCTGACCCCCCTGTAGAGTCCCTGCTCCCCCTCTAGAGTCTCTGCCCCACCTACAACCTCCACCAACATTATACTGCCCCTGTCATCCCCTCTACAGCCCCTGCCTCCATTATACTGCCCTACCCCCTCTATAGCCCCTGCCTCCATTATACTGCCCCTATCCCCCTCTTCAGACCCTCTACAGTTACAAGAAAAAGTATGTGAACCCTTTGGAATGATATGGATTTCTGCACAAATTGGTCATAAAATGTGATCTGATCATCATCTAAGTCACAACAATAGACAATCACAGTCTGCTTAAACTAATAACACACCAAGAATGAAATGTTGCCATGTTTTTATAGAACACACCATGTAAACATTCACAATGCAGGTGGAAAAAGTATGTGAAACCCTAGACTAATGACATCTCCAAGAGCTAATTGGAGTGAGATGTCAGCCAATTGGAGTCCAATCAATGAGATGAGATTGGAGGTGTTGGTTACAGCTGCCCTGCCCTATAAAAAACACACACCAGTTCTGGGTTTGCTTTTCACAAGAAGCATTGCCTGATGTGAATGATGCCTCGCACAAAAGAGCTCTCAGAAGAGCTACGATTAAGAATTGTTGACTTGCATACAGGGAGTGCAGAATTATTAGGCAAATGAGTATTTTGACCACATCATCCTCTTTATGCATGTTGTCTTACTCCAAGCTGTATAGGCTCGAAAGCCTACTACCAATTAAGCATATTAGGTGATGTGCATCTCTGTAATGAGAAGGGGTGTGGTCTAATGGCATCAACACCCTATATCAGGTGTGCATAATTATTAGGCAACTTCCTTTCCTTTGGAAAAATGGGTCAAAAGAAGGACTTGACAGGCTCAGAAAAGTCAAAAATAGTGAGATATCTTGCAGAGGCATGCAGCACTCTTAAAATTGCAAAGCTTCTGAAGCGTGATCATCGAACAATCAAGCGTTTCATTCAAAATAGTCAACAGGGTCGCAAGAAGCGTGTGGAAAAACCAAGGCGCAAAATAACTGCCCATGAACTGAGAAAAGTCAAGCGTGCAGCTGCCACGATGCCACTTGCCACCAGTTTGGCCATATTTCAGAGCTGCAACATCACTGGAGTGCCCAAAAGCACAAGGTGTGCAATACTCAGAGACATGGCCAAGGTAAGAAAGGCTGAAAGACGACCACCACTGAACAAGACACACAAGCTGAAACGTCAAGACTGGGCCAAGAAATATCTCAAGACTGATTTTTCTAAGGTTTTATGGACTGATGAAATGAGAGTGAGTCTTGATGGGCCAGATGGATGGGCCCGTGGCTGGATTGGTAAAGGGCAGAGAGCTCCAGTCCGACTCAGACGCCAGCAAGGTGGAGGTGGAGTACTGGTTTGGGCTGGTATCATCAAAGATGAGCTTGTGGGGCCTTTTCGGGTTGAGGATGGAGTCAAGCTCAACTCCCAGTCCTACTGCCAGTTCCTGGAAGACACCTTCTTCAAGCAGTGGTACAGGAAGAAGTCTGCATCCTTCAAGAAAAACATGATTTTCATGCAGGACAATGCTCCATCACACGCGTCCAAGTACTCCACAGCGTGGCTGGCAAGAAAGGGTATAAAAGAAGGAAATCTAATGACATGGCCTCCTTGTTCACCTGATCTGAACCCCATTGAGAACCTGTGGTCCATCATCAAATGTGAGATTTACAAGGAGGGAAAACAGTACACCTCTCTGAACAGTGTCTGGGAGGCTGTGGTTGCTGCTGCACGCAATGTTGATGGTGAACAGATCAAAACACTGACAGAATCCATGGATGGCAGGCTTTTGAGTGTCCTTGCAAAGAAAGGTGGCTATATTGGTCACTGATTTGTTTTTGTTTTGTTTTTGAATGTCAGAAATGTATATTTGTGAATGTTGAGATGTTATATTGGTTTCACTGGTAATAATAAATAATTGAAATGGGTATATATTTGTTTTTTGTTAAGTTGCCTAATAATTATGCACAGTAATAGTCACCTGCACACACACATATCCCCCTAACATAGCTAAAACTAAAAACAAACTAAAAACTACTTCCAAAAATATTCAGCTTTGATATTAATTAGTTTTTTGGGTTCATTGAGAACATGGTTGTTGTTCAATAATAAAATTAATCCTCAAAAATACAACTTGCCTAATAATTCTGCACTCCCTGTAAAGCTGGAAAGAGTTATAAAAGTATCTCCAAAAGCCTTGAAGTTCATCAGTCCACGGTAAGACAAATTGTCTATAACTGGAGAAAGTTCAGCACTGCTGCTACTCTCCCTAGGAGTGGCCAACCTGTAAAGATGACTGCAAAAGCACAGCACAGACTGCTCAATGAGGTGAAGAAGAATCCTAGAGTGTCAGCTAAAGACTTACAAAAGTCACTGGCAAATACTAACATCCCTGTTAGTGAATCTACAATACGTAAAACACTAAACAAGAATGGATTTCATGGGAGGATACCACAGAGGAAGTCACTGCTATCCAAACAAAACATTGCTGCACGTTTACAGTTTGCACAAGAGCACCTGGATGTTCCACAGCAATACTGGCAAAATATTCTGTGGACAGATGAAACCAAAGTTGAGTTGTTTGGAAGAAACACACAACACTATGCGTGATGACAAAAAAGGCATTGCACACCAACATCAAAACCTCATCCCAACTGTAAAGTATGGTGGTGGGGGAATCATGGTTTGGGGCTGCTTTGCTGCGTCAGGGCCAGGACGGATTGCTATCATCAAAGGAAAAATGAATTCCCAAGTTTATCAAGACATTTTGCAGGAGAACTTAAGGCCATCTGTCTACCAGCTGAAGCTCAACAGAAGATGGGTGTTGCAACAGGGCAATGACCCAAAGCATAGAAGTAAATCAACAACAGAATGGCTTAAACAGAAGAAAATACGCCTTCTGAAGTGGTCCAGTCAGAGTCCTGACCTCAACCCGATTGAGATGCTATGGCATGACCTCAAGAAAGCGATTCACACCAGACATCCCAAGAATATTGCTGAACTGAAACAGTTCTGTAAAGAGGAATGGTCAAGAATTGTTCCTGAACGTTGTGCACATCTGATCTGTAACTACAGGAAACGTTTGGTTGAAGTTATTGCTGCCAAAGGAGGTTCAACCAGTAATTAAATCCAAGGGTTCACATACTTTTTCCACCTGCACTGTGAATGTTTACATAGTGTGTTCAATAAAAACATGGCAACATTTCATTCTGTGTGTGTTATTAGTTTAAGCAGACTGTGATTGTCTATTGTTGTGACTTAGATGATGATCAGATCACATTTTATGACCAATTTGTGCAGAAATCCATATCATTCCAAAGGGTTCACATACTTTTTTCGCAACTGTATTATACTGCCCCCCTCTACAGCACCTGTCTCCCCCACTACAGCCATTGCGCCCCTACAAAGTCTGCCCCGCTACAGCCCCGCCTCTATTATACTGTCCCTCTCTACAGCCCCTGTCCCCTGCCTCTATTATATTGCGCCCCCTCTACAGCCCCTGTCCCCCCTCTACAGCCCCTGCCACCTTCTACAGTTCCTGCCCCCTTCTACAGCCCCTGTCCCCTCATCTACAGCCCCATTATACTGCCCTATACTCCCATCTACAGCCCCTGTTCCCCCTCTACAGCACCTGCCTACATTATACTGCCCCTGCCCTGCCCCTGCCTCATCCCCTCTAAAGCCCCTGCCCCCCTCTAAAGCCCCTGTCCCGCTCTACAGCCCCTGTTCCCCCAATCTCTACTACAGCCCCATTCTCCTCCACTCCTCTTTTTTCCCCCCACTACAGTCATTGTGCCCCCTACAGCCCCTGCCCACTACAGCCCTGCCTCTGTTATACTGCCCCCCAACTACAGCCCCTGTCCCCCTCTGCCCCCAGTTCCCGCCTACATCCCCTGCCATCCTCTACAGATCCTGCCCCCTCTACTGCCCCTTCCCTGCCTCTATTATACTGCCCCACTACCGACCTTGTCCCCACTCTCGCCCCTTGTCCCCCACTCTCCACAGCCTCTGCTCTACAGCTCAAGCCCCCTCTATAGCCCCTGCCTCCATTATACTGCCCCTGCCTCCTCTACAGTCCCTGGCCCCACCTAAAGCCCCTGCCTCTATTATACTGCCCCTCTCCCTCTACAGCCCCTGCCCCCCAACCCACTCAAGCCTCTGCCCCAACCACCTAAAGCCCCTGCCTCCATAATACTGCCCCTGCCCTCCGCCTCCCCTACAGCCCCTTCCTTCCCCTCTACAGCCCTGCATCTATTATACTGCCCCCCTCTACAGCCCCAGTCCTCCACTCTACAGCCTCTGAACTGCCTCTATAGCCCTTGTCCCCTCCCTGTACAGCCCCTGCCCTGCCTCTATTATACTGCCCCCTCCCCTTTACAGCCCCTAACTCCCCTACTACACATTGTTTCCACTACATCCTCTATTCCCACATGTAGCCCTTTACTATCATATACCTATTTCAGCCCCTAACTCCATACTACAGCCCCTATTCACTAATTAGAGCCCCTAACCTTCAACTACAGCCCTTGCCCCCCCAACTACAGCCCTTGGTCCCCTACTACAGGCCCTATCCTCCCATATCCAGCCCTAGCCCCCTACTACAACCCACTACCAGTCCACCTCCTAGGTTCTGGATCTGCCC
>CAKOES020000654.1:0-12858 GCA_933207985.1 Pelobates cultripes
TGTGTGTGTGTGTATGAACTCAGGAGTCTGTGTGTGTGTGTGTGGACTCAGCAGTCTGTGCCTGTGTGTGTATGGACTCAGCAGTCTGTGTGTGTGTGTATGGACTGAGCAATCTGTGCGTGCGTGTGTATGGACTCAGCAGTCTGTGTGTGTGTGTATGGACTCAGCCGTCTGTGTTTGTTTGGACTCAGCAGTCTGTGTGTGTGTGTGTATGAACTCAGCAGTGTGTGTGTGTGTGTGGACTCAGCAGTCTGTCTGTGTGTGTATGGACTCAGCAGTCTGTGCGTGTGTATGAACTCAGCAGTCTGTGTGTGTATGAACTCAGCAGTCTATCTGTGTGTGTGTGGGTATGGACTCAGCAGTCTGTGTGTGTGTGTGTGTGTTTGGACTCAGCAGTCTGTGTGTGTTTGGACTCAGCAGTCTGTGTGTGTGCGTGTGTATGAACTCAGCAGTCTGTGTGTGTATGAACTCAGCAGTCTGTGCGTGTGTATGAACTCAGCAGTCTGTGTGTGTATGAACTCAGCAGTCTATCTGTGTGTGTGTGGGTATGGACTCAGCAGTCTGTGTGTCTGTGTGTGTGTATGGACTCAAAGCGTGCCTGTGTATGTGTGTGTGTTTTGTGTATGGACTCAGCAGTCTGTATGTGTGTATGGACTCAGCAGTTCAGTGTGTGTGTAGAAGGCGGATTCAGCAGTCTGCGTGGTGTGTATGGACTCAGCAGTCTGTGTGTGTGTGTGTGTGTGTGTGTGTGTGTGTGTGTATGGACTCAGCAGTCTGTGTGTGTCTGTGTGTGTATATGGACTCAGCAGTCTGCGTGTGTGTATGGACTCAGCAGTCTGTGTGTGTATATGGACTCAGCAGTCTGTGTGTGTGTGTGTTTGTATGTGTGTATGGACTCAGCCGTCTGTGTGTACATGTATAAATCAGCCTGTGTGCATTCAGCAACGCCTGTGTGCATTTAGGAGTCTGTGTGTATTCAGCAGTCTCTCGGTGTTCGTATTCAGTGTACTGTGTATGTGCTCAGCAGTCTATCAATAATAGGTGTGCGCACGGGGTGTGCTGGGTGTGCCTGGGCACACCCTAATCCCCGCGGCACACCTATGTATTGAGACCGGCAGGGGAGATCTCAGAATCCCCCCGTTGGCTCATGCAGAGCCGGCGCTATCTGAGCACCGGCTCTGCTCTCAGCCTCCCTCCCCACCCACCCACAGGCAGGGAGGGAGGCAGGAGAGGACCCGGGGAGCTGAGCATTGCATACAGCACACACACACAGCACCCACACACACACAGCACCCACACACACACAGCAAACAAACATCACCCACACACACACAACATCCTCACACATACACCACACAAACAGAACACACATCACCCACAAACAGCACCCACACACACAGCACCCACACACACACATACAGCACCCACACACACACATACAGCACCCACAAACACACATACGGCACCCACACACATACAGCATCTTCACAAACACACAGCACACAAACAGCACCCTCACACACACACACAGCACACTAACAGGACCCTAACAAATACACACACAGCACACTACCAGTACCCTCACACACAAACAGCACCCTCACACACAGTACATTAACAGCACCCTCACAAGCGCACACACACAAACACCCACATAGCACACTACCAGCACCTTCACACAGCACACACACACACACACACACACACACACAGCAGTGTGTATGTGTGTGTATATATATATATATATATATACACATACATACATACATACATACATATACGCGGCGTGTGCTTGTGCTTTAGGGTGCACACCCTAATGCAATAGGCTGCGCACGCCTATGTCCACAATACTAAGGATGATGGACTGGGTTTGTGGAGATTCGACAGGTGACACGCTCTCATTGGTTCCCCTTTTAGGTCAGTGACCTAGTCTCTTTGATTTTACAGGAATATGTACACACGGTATCTGAGAGGTTTGCTCAGCTTGACAGGAATGGCAAGGAAAGTTGGGGTTACAGTTATTATTAGAATGTTTGCTACAATGCTGCTAATTATGACATTTAATTATGACATTTAAAGTTTAAAATAGGTTAGTCTCTTTTATTTACATATATCATCATACTGAAATAACTGGCTTTAATGGTGGGGCGAAACACAGTCCATAGACCAGCACACATGCCTCCATTTGGATTAGGTGATCGTCTGATAAATAATAGTTTTTGGATGTTTCTGATATTTTTTTCTCCTTCGTCCTTCCATTGTTGGTTTATGACTCCTTTGTGATGTTGTGGTCTTTTCCCCAACCTCCAGGTGAGAATGCTAATTCGAAAATTCACTTGAGGTTTCTCGACCCAATTTGCTTGTAGTCAGCGTTTGATATGCTGTTAAACCAGTAGCGTTAACATTTATCAAAACTGCCCAGGTACCTGAGTGTTACTTGTATTTGCTTTTATTTATCACATTATTCTCTACCCTTCTTAACTATTTTTAAATGGAGATGCATCTACTATGTAAATACCTAAAATATCTAGAGCAAGTAGATATATATTTCCCAGGTATAGAAGAGGGATAGTAAAATCCGGAGTGGGAAATATCTTTCAGTTAGTTGAATATATCCTTTAACATTTATATATAGTTTTGCAATAAATTTAAGGGTGACTGAATATTATATCTGTAGATCTTTTTGTCTCTTGAATTAACTCAGCTCTTGTTAAAATCACTCATGCTCATCTAATTCATTTTGTCAGGAAAGTGCCGGAAAACCATTTTTTTTTTTAAATTTATTTTTTACTGATTTTTATTGTATTTCAGAAAAATCAAAAACTCTTCAAGAAATTCATTCTGGTACATCTGCTTTTACTGGTTCCAAAGCACCGCTTTGATAGTCCATAGAATAAACTGGTGGCTTGTTTAAACACGTGTTCTTCCATTTTGTTTAGTTTTTTTTCAATTTAGTTTTTAGAGTGTTCTTCAAAATTAATTAACTCAGGCGCATTCTGTCATATTAAAAAGGCCACCACTATAAAAATTTACAGTAGGGTCCAAGGTGACTCTTCATACATTCTCCATGTGATAATTAAAACAACATGCCCATAAAATGCCGTCTAAACATATAAAACTCTACGAAACCTCCCAAGACTAGTTTGTACCTTTCGTATCATGTACAATGTCATTGTTCAGCCTTTTCATGTGAAGGACAGTATTACACCATGGAATGTTCAATGGTAATTTCTATTAATTAATGATTAAGACTTTCCTGAAAGAATTGGGCTATACGGTAAATTATCAGACGCCACGTGGGTCCAGCCTGCATTTAAACATAATCTTTGAAAGCATTTTTCAGTACTACAATCACATCTGTCGACGTCAAACAAGTCACATCTTTATGTTCTGTTATATATATATTATATTATATTTGTACCGAACATTAAAATTATAAACCAAATTACGTCTTGTATAGTTAAAAAAAAAAAAGTTGAAACCCAAAGAATTACAAGAATGTTTTGTATGAGCGAAATTCTCTTTGTCGAACATTAATAATTAAAACATTTTTTAAAACAGACTAGCAGTAAATGCTAATTAATAATTTAGCTTTGTAAATCCCTTTATATACTCAAAACCTAAAACATTAATGGAATTTGCAATGCAGTAAATATTCTCTTGTTTTGTTCCTCTATATATTATTTGTTATTTGAAGATAAACTTTACACACATGTCGAAAACCTGACATCAACCTCTTTTGACAACCTCTTTCACTGCAATACAATTTCTAGGAACTAATCTTTAATCAGATCAATTCAAAGCAAAGTTTAAATTCAGATGAAATTCACAAATTTTCCACCATTCAAACTGAGCTAATCTAACTCCAAACCAAGCCGAATAAACCACGTTGGCGTACACTGTGCGCTATTATCTTATCTGATCTTGTAAAAAAATATCAGGGAAATGAGGGGTTTTGCTGAAAATAAGGATTAAGCTATGACAACCTCAATCTTCAGGGCTATTTTTAAATATATTGTTTTAAGATTGTTTCTTCCACTACATGGACTTGGTACTACTATGTCTACATAGAGAATCCTGTACTTTCTTTCTCCTTGGGATAGCTGTAATCACCAGAACTTTTCACTTTGGCTAGTGGACCTTAAATATTGTAAAGACAAGTCAGAATGCTTTTAGGGAAATCTGCTGTACATTCAGGTCACCAACAAGGGAACACTAGCCACATCCATGTTGTGAGACATGCTTGTCTGTCGCACTGTTGTAAGTACTTATAGGTATGTACATCTCTCTTAGGACTTCCAAGACAGCAGGGGAGCAATATAGCTGCAGCTTTTTGATGATCAAATGTGCATCCATATAACAAGATCCTAAGAGCCAATCTGACAAACCTGTGAGTATACAGACTGCTTGTTCTTACTCTGTAAACTAGGGTTTTGTTTAAAGGGACACTGGAGGTACCATAACCACTTTAGCAAAGGTACCAATAATGTCACTTTATTAAAGTGCTGATGGTGCAACTATACTGTCCTTGCTTCCTCAATATTGAGTTATTTATCAAATGGTCTTAACTGATCTTTAAGGTGTGACTTATAGATGGTAGTCACTTATCACATAAATTACTATGAATTAATCAAAAAATGTGGGAGGTTATAGGTTATACATTCTATTATCAAAATAGTTAACGGTGATTCAGTACTAAACCTCACCATTCACTGTAGCATTCTTCCATAAAAGAGAAGTAGTTAGATGTTTAAAACTGTCAGGATTTTTATTATGTAAAATAAAAGCTTGCGAGTATGTGTATTTGTGTGTATATGTGTGTTTGTGTGTTTGTGTATTGTGTATTTTTTTCGCAATACATACCTTTAAGCAAAAACCTTATTTCAATGTTTCTCCTGGATTACTCTTGCTCTATCGTTTAATGCTCTTTCACCAGGTGGACTGCTTATCTAACCAAAGTCCACGCAGGACACTGTGAGCTGGTGCTTATTCACAAATTCTGACACCAAAAGCAAGTGACCTGCTTATCAAAAAAGCACTGTGACCCTGGGTTCAGTCATTCAAATTATTCATAAGTGGTTCTACCTCCCAACACGAGATAAAGATGCCCCTCTCCCCCATAAAACCTTCCAACCAGTGATTGAAAGATATGTTCTATATACCAACAAAACAATACTTACCCTATACATCCCTAAAATAAATGAAAAGAGTCCTCTTAGCAAATGCACCATAAATAATAGATTCCACTAACTTAATAATAATATATTATCTAGATGGTACTTAAAGGAACACTATAGCGCTAAGGAATACAAATGTGTATTCCTAACAGGGCCGGCACTACCATAAGGCGGCCCTGTCAGCTGCCTTAGGGCGCAACAGCTCTGGGGGCGCAATGTCAGGCTGTCCGGCTGGAGGGAAGCGCACTATGCTCCCCTCTAGCCAGTTACTTCTTGTAGAGTGGCCGAGCGCAGATCTTGCTGCCTGCGGAGCCCAATCTCGTACTGCCTGCCCAGCCCAGCCTCTTACCCTGGTGTCTCCAGCAGGCTGTGTGGAGGGGGTGAATTACATCATATCCCTGCTCCCTGTGTACCACACAACATTGCTGGTGCCCAGTGATGAGGCTGGGCTACAGGACAGGACTCCACAGAGCCGGACAGTGTGCACCCCAGAGACCAGATTGAACAGATGTAAGTATGTAATTGTGACTGTGTGAATGCATGTATGTATGTATGTATGTATGTCTCTGTATGCATGCATGTAACTGTATGCCTTTATGTGTCTGTATGTACGTATGTATATATATGTCTTTGTATGCATGTTTCTGTATGCCTGTATGTATGTATGTATGAATGTGTCTGTATGACGGTATGCCTCTGTATGTATGTATGTCTCTGTATGCATGCATGTAACTGTATGCCTTTATGTCTATGTATTTACATATGTATGTATGTATGTATGTCTTTGTATGCATGTTTCTGTATGCCTGTATGTATGTATGTGTCTGTATGGTAGTATGCCTCTGTATGTATGCATGTCTCTGCATGCCAGTATGTCTCTGTATGTAGATTTCTGTCTACCTGTATGTATGTGTCTGTATGTCTTTGAATGTATGTTTCTGTATGCCTAAATGTTTTCTACTGCAGGATTAAAACATGGTGGGGAGACATGGCACCCAGACCCCTTCACTGAGTTGAAGTTTTCTGGGTAAAATTATTGGTGTGGTTTAAGCTATAAACAGACTTATACCAATAAGTGGAGCGCTCCAACACAAATACAGCTTACCAAATGATATTTCATTCAATGGCGGAGTGTAAAGTACATGTTTAAAAGAAATACAAGAAATACAATATAGTGTAGACGGTATGGAAAGTAGTAATATAATAGTGATGATGGTATTGGGTAAATTGAACACTCACATTTCTAGGAGCCTGTATATAAAAACACTGGCTCCGTATGTTGGCCGATGTGCTTATAAGGGTAGCACCGCCCGTCTCCTTGGGTGTGGGGTAGTTCTCCAAAACAAAACAATATAGAGAGAGCAAACCAATGTGTAGAACGTGCTTGATAAAAAACACAATATAATGGAGATAAATGATGAATTTATTAAGAATAAAATAAATAAAAACAATGATAATTAAAAAGTCCTCTTAAAAAGTCCTCTTTCAAATAGCCAATACGCGTTTCACTCCTTCTGTGGAGCTTCCTCAGTCAGCTGTGATAGTAGTCCTCTGAATCTTCCATCTTAAATGTTTTTAGGGTCCTCCCCTTTAATGAGTTCAATCCATTCCCTCCAATCATGATATGATTAAAATGGACTGAACTCATTAAAGGGGAGGACCTTAAAAACATTTAAGATGGAAGATTCAGAGGACTACTATCACAGCTGACTGAGGAAGCTCCACAGAAGGAGTGAAACGCGTATTGGCTATTTGAAAGAGGACTTTTTAAGAGGACTTTTTAATTATCATTGTTTTTATTTATTTTATTCTCAATAGTCCTTCTTTTGGAAACCTCGAGAGAATCTTCCCAGGGGCAGTGTCATCCCCATTTAAAGTGGCACAAAACCTATACACCTAGAGCCGGGACCCACAGGCTCAGGACCAGGTGAGCACACCATTTATCTCCATTATATTGTGTTTTTTATCAAGCACGTTCTACACATTGGTTTGCTCTCTCTATATTGTTTTGTTTTGGAGAACTACCCCACACCCAAGGAGACGGGCGGTGCTACCCTTATAAGCACATCGGCCAACATACGGAGCCAGTGTTTTTATATACAGGCTCCTAGAAATGTGAGTGTTCAATTTACCCAATACCATCATCACTATTATATTACTACTTTCCATACCGTCTACACTATATTGTATTTCTTGTATTTCTTTTAAACATGTACTTTACACTCCGCCAATGAATGAAATATCATTTGGTAAGCTGTATTTGTGTTGGAGCGCTCCACTTATTGGTATAAGTCTGTTTATAGCTTAAACCACACCAATAATTTTAATCTCATCTTGTGGAATAGAGGATATTTTCACATAAGTGTATTGAGCAGCCTGTAAATCACCTTATCTGTTTTAAAGCACTGTACTATACACACCCCTCTGTAAAAGGAGGTAACCTTTGATTGGTATTGAAGTTTTCTGGGTGCCTATATAATCCCTTTAAAACCTTCCTAAAACCTTCTATAGATTCTAATACATCCCTAAGTTGAGGATATTATGGCTTATAGGACCTATTCGGGATTGATTCCATTGTCCATCTTTGTCACTTCTGAGTAATTCATACAAACAAGGTAAGAAGGCCTGCATCTGTCTCATGATGTTGTAAAGCTGATGCTAAAAAGTGTAACGAATGATTTTTCCCTGCCATGCACTGCAGAGCCATGAAATGTATGAGGTATGTGGATTCACAACGTCTACAGCCCACACCCCATAACCTTGCCAGTCACCTGCCTGACTTATACAGAGTACGCAACCGTTTGTTACATGGCAGCAGTGAACTCTACTGATGGGCCTTGCGGTAGGAGGGGAAACGATCCCCAGCTAGAACGAATGAAGATCACTAGAAGGGCTATAAATATGCAAACAGGGACCAGAGAAGCATGATAAACCGGATTGAGAAAGCAACAAAACGTCAAAATGGGTTTCTGGAACTATTACAAGGACTCCACAACAGATACTGTTATTTTATATGCCACTTTTTGTTGTTTTATATTACTGTTAAATTTTGAATAAAGACAATGATTTTTTTAACATCCACTGTCTGGGTTCCTGCATTACCAAAGAAGGTGGTGCGGTCCTTAACCACATAATGCTTCTGTACTGAGACGGGCTGTAGGCGCTACCTTTGAGATCATAATAATTACTGTATACACGTTAAATATTGTTAAGGGGGAATTACACTATTTTGCATATTTCCTTTATCTTGAAATATCCTGGAAGTAAAGGGCTAACCCTTGAAATTGCTGCACAGAAGAAGCAAGTGGTCACCCAAAACGGACAAAAAAGTTCTACACAGCAGAGCTAGGTTCATTCATGTGAGTATTAGCATCTTAATTTCTGATAACATGTTTTACGGTTTTACACTTGTAATGGAGCACCTGGCACCCCAACTAGGTACCTAGTACATCCCGAGGGCTCCAAGCACTGCAGACCTAACGAATCACCGCAGCTTGGCTGGGGTTTCGCCGCCTCCTACCCACCCTGGATCTACGACAAGGCTCCAGGCTCCAGTGGGTGAACCTCTCTTCCTTCAGAGAGCGAAGCAAGAACAAGCTCTTAAAAGAGCTTAGTGATTATAGCCAGGGGAGTATACAGAGTATATCAATCCCCCAGTGTAGATGCAGCCTTTTCCCCCACACATGAGACGAGGCTCTATGTTGAGGGTAAAACAGGAACTCAGCAGTCTGAGGGTTTATTCTCTCTTATATACAGGTTTTCCCACAAGGTTACCACCCACGTGGACCTTGTGGTACACAGGATATAAAGTTACAAAACCAATCAGGACAGACTTGTGTGTGTGTGTGTGTGTGTGTGTGTCTGTCAATAAGTGAGCGTGTGTGTTTGGAAGTGAGTGTGTGTGTCTGGAAGTGAATGTGTGTGTGTCTGTCAGTAAGTGTGTGTGTCTGTGTCTGTCGACTGTCAGGGCCTTCTTTTCGCATGGGCACGCTGGGCAGTTGCCCGGGGACCGCAAACGCATGGGGGCCCCACCGGGCTGCCCAGCATGCCCAGCTGATAGGGTAGATCAAACTCTGCAACACACACACAGAGCACTCCACACACACATAGCATTCTACACACACAGCACCCCACACTCACATAGCACTCCACACACACACATAGCACCCCACACTCACATAGCACTCCACACGCACACACACAGCACCCCACACTTCCATAGCACTCCACGCGCACACACACACACCCCACCTGTACACACAAACACATACACTGCACCCCTCACTGCAGTATGTGTGTATTTAGCAGTCTGTATGTATTCAGCAGTCTCTGTATGTGTATTTAGCAGTGTGTGTGTGTTCATTTAGCAGTCTGTATTTATTCAGCACTCTGTGTGTGTGTGTATTCAGCGGACTGTGTGTATGTTTTCAGCAGT
Source organism: Pelobates cultripes (assembly GCA_933207985.1). Lineage (NCBI taxonomy): Eukaryota > Metazoa > Chordata > Amphibia > Anura > Pelobatidae > Pelobates > Pelobates cultripes. The sequence goes on from CAKOES020000654.1 coordinate 9,613, forward strand.
CTGTGTGTATGTATTCACCAGTGTGTGTATGTGTTTGTGTGTGTTTGTATGCAGCGGACTGTGTGTATGTACTCTCTATGTGTACTCAGCAGTCTGTCTGTGTGTGTATTCAGCAGTCTGTGTGTGTATATTCAGCAGTCGTTGTGTGTATGTATTCAGCAGTCAGTGTGTGAATGTATTCAGCAGTCTGTGTGTGAATGTATTCAGCAGTCTGTGACTATATTCAGCAGTCTGTGTGTATGTATTGTATGTATGTGTTGCATTTGTTGGAGGTACTAATAAATATAAGCTTAATTGTATCTATAATTTACGTTTTTATTCCTGTGGGTTGTGTAGGCAGGGCTCATAATGTTGTTAAGATGGCACTGGTGTCTGTCAGTAAGTGTATCTGTCAGTGTGTGTGTGTGTGTAAGTGTATGTGTTTTTTAATAAGTGTGTCATTGAGTGTGTATCTGTCAATGTTTGTGTGTCTGCCAGTGTATGAGTGTGTGTGTCAGCGAATGTGTCTGTCAAGTAAGTGGTTGTCTGTCTGTGAATGTGTATATCTGTCTGTCAGTGTGTGTGTGTGTGTCTGCCTGTCAGTGTGTGTGTGTTTGTTTTATTGAGAGTTAGTGTCAGTGTTAGTGTCAGCCTTTGGGTTGTGAAAGCTGTGCTGTCACGCAGGGCACTATGACAACAGAGGAGCCTATTCAATTTAAATGATTCCCTGGTGGTCCACTGGTGCGCACCAGCAGTAGGTGCAGTCAGATTGTAGCCTCTCCCTCATGGTTCCGGTGCTCAGTTAGTGAGTCAGAGCACAGGCTCAGAGATTCTTAGCCTACGCTCTGACAACATTAAAGGTCGGAGCCGTGAAGGAGCGGGTATGGCAAAGAGCTACTGATTAGCATAACATAAATATCCTTTATAAAACCAGGAAAAGGTGAGTATGGATGGTGAGCTGACTGGATTTGCCCTCCCCCACTCCCCCCCCCCAGGCCTGGGGCTGCCAGCCCTCCACTGTTCATCTATGTATGTGTGTCTGTGTGTGTGTATGTCAGGGGGGCCAAAAAACTTTTTTGCACCAGGGCTCTGTCCACTGAGGAGGGTCAGTAGATTCCCAGTGTTCCAGTGACACAGTAGCTTGCATACTGAAGAGAGGGGCTTTGTAGTCTCTGATCTGCCTCTGGCAGACAGGTGATCAGAGCGATCTTGCTGGGGGTACCTGCCAAAGGTTTAGGGAAGCCATTCTGTGTGACGATTTGAAACTGGATAAGTCACTAGAAGTTTTCAAGTTTCAGTTGAATTTGGGGAAACCACTTGAAACTGTTGTGTTGAGCTATTTCAATTGCTTTTGTTTGCTTTGTACATTGCAAACAGCTGAAAGTCTGTACATTTTCACAATAAACCTGATTTTCAATGGGGGTTGAAAAATTATGATTACAACCGTCAGTCTTTTTAGTGAAAATATTGATCATTTTTCACAATAATATGCTCTTCTTTTGCAATAATTTCAGTCTGGGTTTGCATTAATGTGTGCTTGTCTATACATGTACATAAATATCTCGTCGTGTGTACGTTTACATGTCGGAATGTTGACATAGATAACTGTATGCATGCTTGGTATTTAACCCTTCGGCATTTAATGTGTTAACAAAGAACCGAGTAAATCAGACTGCATTTATTTATTACCAAAATGTTTCTTACAATGGAAGAGTGACACAGAAAATTAATTCTCCCTTCAGTTCCCCACATTCGATCCTAATCCAATACTCCAATTTCATCACTCTGCCAGCACCACTAAATCTCGCGGCTCCGTTAATAGCCAGAAACATTAAATCACGTCTTCTTCTCTTCTTCCTATTCTTTCCACATTCTTACGGTGGGGGAAACTTTCATATACTAATTATTTTATAAGTCATCCCAGTAGTAGAACATATTTTTTGTATATATATTTTCTTTTAAGTATTTTTTTTATTGATTACATTATTTTTATTATTCAATTTGTGAACATTTCTTTTTCTTATATTTATTTAGCCATATTACTGTCTTGATGTCAGTGTTTCCTCTCCATGAGCTACAATTCAATATAGCACGTTGAGACCGAATTATGTCCTCTGTTTGCATAATTGACCTTTTGCTCATTGTCTGCTAACTGTCCTGGAAATGCAATCTCTGGCTGTGCCAAGTTTAATTCATGCCTGGTTCACTATCAGCTACTGAACCGTCAAATCCTGCGCACATCAGCATTTTCAAAGCATCATCTATTAAATGCTTCACTGGATTTAGCTGAGATAAGGATGCATTGCATGGGCACTGTGCAAAACCACACCTGGAAAATGATGTCAACTACAAAAAAAGGAATTAATTTAGTGTTGTTTAAATTCACGTGCATTTTAATAGGAGAGAAAACGTTAAATCCAGAAATGCATACTGCTAGAAAAATAAATTGGAATTTAAAGAAAATGATTGTTCCTACTACAGCTATAGCCATTTCTACTTTGCATACTTTGTGATTATTACAAGTGCATATTCACAATTCATTCCACAGCACGTTAGGCTTAACTATAACTACATTGTGTTCCTCGTATACAATGTTTCCTTTATTAGATCGCAGACCAGCTATACCAGCAATGGTGAACCTGTGGCATGTGTGCCATAGTGGGGAATGCAGAGTCCTCTCTGTTGGCATGAGAGCCATAAGTTTACCAAATTGCTGGTACAGCTGCGTACCTGCATGCTGTTGTCGGAATGTCTGTAGCAGTCATCCTGCTTTGGAGCAGTGGATGTGACTGCTCCAAAGGCACAAGGGATGTACCTTTCTCATCATTTGCACCAGAGAGGAGAAAATCTTGTGTCCTGCTTCATCCACTGTGTAAGTACAGAGTTTTATATACTTGGCTCGTCAGCTGCTGCGCACACTGACTGACAGTTAAATGAGACATATTTACAGGTATACTCACTTTAATGTGAATCGTGGTGAATTAGCCAGGGAATTTCAAAAGGCTAAGGCAGCTGGTTTACAACGAGCGTTGAATCTGGGAATATTTTCACCACAGCTATTTTAGACTAGATTATGCAATTCTCTTACTAATTCATCACAATTCACTTTTTAATTTTTTTTTTTAAACTTTTTTTTTTTTAAATAAAAAATACCCCTTGGCTTACTATAATGAGGTATTTTTTTATTTATTAGAGAGGGCTCTCTTGTTTATTTGATTTTTGTTTTAGTTTTTTTTAAGAAAAACTGTTTGTATCATTGGCACATAT
>CAKOES020000655.1:0-21106 GCA_933207985.1 Pelobates cultripes
TTGGCTCAGTACTGCTCCTAATCCAAACATAGAAGCGTCTGTATGGACGAGAAAGCGTTTAGTTGGATCAGGAGCAGAAAGTACAGGTGATTTAATGAGGGCCGTCTTGAGCTGTTGGAAGGCCTGTTCACACTCTGGGGCCCATACTACTATCTTGGGGAGGTTTTTACGCGTTCCTATATGGCACTTACTGGGCTTTGGGGTCAGACCGGCCTCCCTAATCCGGTCTAGTACGGCTCCTATGTGGGTCAGGTGTTAGGGCCAGGAGCAGCTAAAAATAGCTATATCATCCAAGTAGGTGTGTATCAGTGTGTATCAGGGGATCATGGGACAAGGTGTCAATCCATATCTGCCAAGTGACCCTATGTAGGAGGAACAGTCTCTATTCTGCTCTGTGTCAGTGTGTATCAGGGGATCTGAGGTCAGGTGTCAATCCATATCTGCCAAGTGACCCTATGTAGGAGGAACAGTCTCTATTCTGCTCTGTGTCAGTGTGTATCAGGATCTCTGAGGACAGGTGTCAATCCATATCTGCCAAGTGACCCTATGTAGGAGGAACAGTCTCTATTCTGCTCTTTGTCAAAGTGTATCAGGGGCTCTGAGGACGGTGTCAATCCATATCTGCCAAGTGACCCTATGTAGGAGGAACAGTCTCTATTCTGCTCTGTGTCAGTGTGTATCAGGGGCTCTGAGGACAGGTGTCAATCCATATCTGCCATGTGACCCTATGTAAAAAAGGCCTGATGAGATGAGCTGCCTTGGGCTAAAAATGGTCCACACGCTGCTGTATTTTAGCTCTGAATGCCTGTTGACTTGTGTGACTTATCCGCCACCAACTTGGGTTCAAGCCGCCAGTGTGTACTTTATAAATGGCTTTATAAAGCAGTGTGTACTTTATAAATGGCTCCACCTGCCACCCGTACAGCAACACAGTCTCCAGTTAGGAGGACCAGCCAAGCATCTTCTTCCATCTGCCTGTTACAGAAATTACTGCCGTGTACACGACCACTGATAGGAGACGCGGAAGGTATTAAACTGATAAAAATAGTACTAAACACACCACTCCTATCTGGTGTCACATTAGCTTGACCGCGCAGTGCCCAAATTTGCAGTAAGAGGACCGACCAAGCCTCTTCTTCCATCTCCCTGTTACAAAATCAAGTACCCGTGTACCGCGACCACTGATATAGGAGCGAATATTAAACTGATAAAATAGTACTAAACACACCACTCCTATCTGGTGTCACATTAGCTTGACCCGGCGCAGTGCTAAATTTACAGTAAGAGGACCCGACCAGGCACCAACTTCTTCCATCTCCCTGTTACAAAAATCAATGCCGTGTACACGTCCACTGATAGGAGACGGGGAAGGTATTAAACTGATAAAAATAGTACTAAACACACCACTCCTATCTGGTTTCACATTAGCTTGACCGCGCAGTGCCCCAAATTTGCAGTAAGAGGACCGACCAAGCCTCTTCTTCCATCTCCCTGTTACAAAAATCAATGCCGTGTACACGACCACTGATAGGAGACGTGGAAGGTATTAAACTGAACAGAACGATACTAAACACACCACTGCTATCTGGTGTCACATTAGCTTGACAGCGCAGTGCCCAAATTTGCAGTAGAGGACCAACCAAGCATCTTCTTCCATCTGCCTGTTACAGAAATTACTGCCGTGTACACGACCACTGATAGGAGACGCGGAAGGTATTAAACTGATAAAAATAGTGCTAAACACACCACTCCTATCTGGTGTCACATTAGCTTGACCGCACAGTGCCCCAAATTTGCAGTAAGAGGACCGACCAAGCCTCTTCTTCTATCTCCCTGTTACAAAAATCAATGCCGTGTACACGTCCACTGATAGGAGACGCGGAAGGTATTAAACTGATCAGAACAATACTAAACACACCACTCTTTTTTTGGTGAGGCTTTACAGGACAGAGTGCTTCTCCACGGGACATGTTAACTCACGGGCAGCTGGCTCATCAAGGAACCACAGCAGCTTTCCATGTACAGGTAAGACACGTGCAGCGGTAAGGGTTCAGGCTCTTCTTCCTGGAGGATATGCTGCAAGCCTGTTGAACGAGGTGACCTTGCTCGGGTCCCAGGTGTACGGTTCCTAAAATGGCTGCCATATACACGTCCACTGATAGGAGACGCGGAAGGTATTAAACTGATCAGAAAAATACTAAACACACCACTCCTATCTGGTGGCACATTAGCTTGACCGCGCAGTGCCCCAAATTTGAATTAAGAGGACCGACCAAGCATCTTCTTCCATCTCCCTGTTACAGAAATCACTGCCATATCCATACAAATTGTACAGAATGTCCAGGATAGTTTTCCAGGGACAAATGTTGTCGCCTGTTGAACGAGGTGACCTTGCTCGGGTCCCAGGTGTACGGTTCCTAAAATGGCTGCCATATACACGTCCACTGATAGGAGACGCGGAAGGTATTAAACTGATCAGAACAATACTAAACACACCACAAATAAGGTTTCTCTCCTGTATGGCTCCTCAAATGATGCTTAAGATTAGAAGCGGCTGAAAAGCATTTCTCACACTCCGAACAAAAATATATTTTTTTAACATTCTCTCCACTTTGAACGAAATGACGTTTGGGAAGAGATTAACATAATTAAACACAGGCAGTAAAAATACAGTTTTTAGCCATACCCTGTAACTTTAAAACTACACATCCCATCTTCATAATTACATATTTGGAATCAGCACACTTAAAACATAAACATAACCAAAAATCAGCCAAATCCATCCAGGGGTTAAAAAGTTAGCTGGAGGTCCCTTTATGACCGACCGCAAGCACATTTTCATGCCCAAAACAGTTCAATAGATTTGGGCTGTGAGGTCGATCTATTTCAGGCTGAAAAAACGACTAAGTCCCATCGCGAATGGGACTTAGTCTCTGCAGCTGAAATAAGGCTGAAAAAAAGACTAAGTCCCATCGCCGAATGGGACTTAGTCTCTGCAGCTGAAATAAGGCTGAAAAAAGCGGCTGAAAAAAAGACTAAGTCCCATCGCCGAATGGGACTTAGTCTCTGCAGCTGAAATAAGGCTGAAAAAAACGGCTGAAAAAAAGACTAAGTCCCATCGCCGAATGGGACTTAGTCTCTGCAGCTGAAATAATTTCCCATTTACTGAACCAAGTGGGAAATAGCAAGGCAGGCACAAAGGGTTTACACCAGGTCTGGGGACACAGGGGACACCGTCTTAAAGGGGCCGTGTCCCCAACAAGTCTGGGGACACGGCCTTAAAGGGGCAGTGTCCCAATCTTCCTGATGTCCCAAAAAAGGTGTTTAAAGGGCCAGCACCAGTCACATAAAGAGTCCATAAGCCCCAATATGCCCACCGACAGTCTTAAAGGGCCATACACACCAAATAAAAGTGCATACATTTTCACAATCTCCCAGGGGCCATAGTCATGCGGGAGGAGGCTGGCAAATAGGCTTCTCCACAACCCAGGGAAGCAGGGCAATTTGCCATTTAAAGGGCCCGTTACAAATAGCATTTTGTAACAAGGTGTCAATCCATATCTGCCAAGTGACCCGATGTAGGGGGACCAGTCCCTATTCTGCTCTGTGTCAGTGTGTACCAGGGAACCTTAGGACAGGTGTCAATCCATATCTGCCAAGTGACCCGATGTAGGGGAACAGTCCCTATTCTGCTCTGTGTCAGTGTGTATCAGGGATCCTTAGGACAGGTGTCAATCCATATCTGCCAAGTGACCCTATGTAGGGGGACCAGTCTCTATTCTGCTCTGTGTCCGTGTGCATCAGGGGCTCTGAGGACAGGTGTCAATCCATATGTCAAGGTGTCAATATGTCATATGTCAGGTGTCAATCCATATTCATTGTGATTTAGGAATGTTAGGTGATTTCTGCCCTTTATGGATTAAAACCAGACTCTGTATCAACTGTGTAATTTTCCATGGGAGTTTTGCCATGGATCCCCTCCGGCATGCCACAGTCCAGGTGTTAGTCCCCTTGAAACAACTTTTCCATCCCTATTGTGGCCAGAAAGAGTCCCTGTGTGTTTTAAAATTCGCCTCCCCATTGAAGTCAATGGCGTTTCGGGCGGTTCGCCGGTTCGCGAACATTTGCGGAAGTTCGCGTTCGTTTTCAAGGATCTTCTTCACTTCAGAGGATTGCCAAAGAACGAGTGGGTCCAAATTTGCTCAAATATCAATGCAACTGTATCCTATATCTATCAAAATGGGTCTCACAGATACATATTGATGGAATTCCAGCCCATAATGATCAGGGCACAGAAGAACTACCAGGGTCTCAGAATACAATGGCTGTTTGCTTGAGCCAAATAACTGTGGACAAGGTGGATTGGCAACCATGCCCCGACGTATCCTCGGGGTTGACGTAAATTTGTCTAATACCCCACATAGATCTGATGGCCATTTCTTGGAACTACCAGGTCCAGAAGTATTTTCTACATGCTAGGACCAGAATGCTCAGGTTCAGGATACACTGACTCAAATTTGGAATTTTAGCCTGATGTACATATTTTCCTGTTTTCGAGTTTCCTAAAAAGGTAATGCAAAAGGTGACATTGGATGACTGTGTCGACTCTAATTCCTATGATGAATAAGATAATTCTGGAACCTCCAAGGGAAATTTCACTACGTCCAGACCTATTACAAGGCCACTTGACACACCAAGATTCTCAGGTTCTGGTGTTGATGCGAGAGTCCATATTAGTATAGGCATCCCTGAGACGGTCATTGAGATCATCTTACAATCCTATACATACATTACAAAGCTTGACATGCTTTTGTCTGTTTGAATTACTCCTCATTCAGGCCTTGAAAGGGTCTTTGTTATAACACTCTAGATGAGCACTTAGCTGTACTTTTTTTCATATAGGCATTGATTGAAATCAAGCCTCCACTGAGTGTTGTGAATCTAATATGTGATGTACCACTGGTCTCACGGGCCGTGACTAAACCATTATTCGAACCTCTAGAAGGAGTTTCCATGGTGGTAGCACAGAAAGTGCTGGTGGCTGGTACCCCAGCAAGGAGAAGGGGTGAACTCCAGGCTTGATCCTGTGAACCCCCTTTCACTATTTTTCAACAGATATGGTTGTCTTGCATGTGGCACCTGAAGATGCTGCCTAAGGTGAATGCTTATCTACGTCATTCTCTACCTGTACTGAAGGGTACCCATTGAGCGTTGATGCCCCTGGTACTTTGTTTCATGTATGCAACAATTGTATGCAACAATTGAACTCAAGCCTCCACTGAGGCTGTTGTAACCAATGTGTGACACACCACTGGTCTGACGGGCTCTGACTAAACCATCATTTGAACCTCAGCAGGAGCTTCCACAATGTTAGCACAGATGTTGCTGTTGCTGGTGGCTGGTACCTCAGCAGGGTGAATGTGTGAACTCCAGGCTTAATCCTGTGTACCCCCATTCACTAAACTTCAACAGGTTATGGTTGTCTTGCATGTAGCACCAGAGAGCCTGCCTAAAGTGAGAGCCTTTCAATGCCATTCTCTACCTGTACCAAAGGATTTCATACCATTCTCCACTAGTGCTGTTGCAGCATCTCATGGGCTTCCATGGCAATGTTTAATTTAGCATATTTCTTTTGTCTCAGTACCCTTAAATTCCACAGTCTTTTGTTTCTGAAATTTACATGTACTGCAGCTTCCACATCTGAAGAAACCTTTAGGTTTCTCCCTTAAAAAATTATCTGTGGTTTTATCTGGAAATGTTATCGTTTTTACGGTATTAATACGGGGTAAAGTGCTCGGTGCTAGGATAGACTTCAAACTCTGAGTCTTTTTATAAATAATCTGTGGTTTAGTAGGTAAAAGTTTTTCAAATACTGATCCTGCTTTAAAATGGGCCAAATTTTTTTAATAATTTTCTCTATCTGATTAGCTTTATTATTGTATCTATCTGATTACAATAATAAAGCTAATCAGATAGAGAAAATTATTTAAAAAGTTGGTTTTGCGTGTCAGGATGGACTGGGGCGCATGCGCGGCAACGTGTTTGCCGTAAAGCGCATGCGCGCACCTGAAAGAAACGCGCGAAAATGAAGATTTAAAAAGACAGAAGCAATCAAAGGAAATACAGCTCTTGAAAAAGTCCGACGGACGAAACGCGTTGAGCAGAGGAGCAGAGGCTTGCCAGCACTTCCCAGAAAAAAGATTCCATTTTTTCTCTGCCTGGGACTTTCCATCCAGGAGGCATTGACAGTGGACTTACAAAAGGGAACTGCATCCAGCAGTGTTGAAAAGCGTTTTTGCACAATTTGAGATATATGTCTCTTTGTGCAATCATTTTTGTGAGTGTATATTGTGATTTTTTTCTGTAATCTATTGTTATTAAATACTTCACTATATGTGCTCTTTATTTTCTCTTTCATGTCCATCTCCATATTTTTATGGTAAATATATGCACGTGTTGTGATTGTGGCGCCCCCTGGGTATATGTTTTTTTAAACTATATATTTCTTTGTCTGTATTGTGGGATCTGGGAGTGATTCCTGAATTGGGGAGGCTGTCCTGCACTGGTTTATGCACCTTGTCCCATACACCGTTTTATGCTTATTTATTTGAAAGAAACGTATGTCTTTAAATTTGCCCTCAGTTATTGGTTTGTCTCTGAGAGCTTTTAGTAAGTTTTATTTAAATGCAAAAGAGTGGAAATTTGCCAGGGTGTCTCCTGGTTGTTTCTCAGGAATAGCTTTTGGCTTAGATACCCTTTGTACTCTTTATATAGTATAATCATACAGCTATAGAAATTGTACTATAATCTTAAACATTTCTTCAAGGAAATTTTTGTTCATTTCTTGAGTTATATTCTCTGGAATATTACGAAAGCGAAGATTAGATCTTCTTGATCGATCTTCTAAATCTCTTATTTTGTCTTCTAATTTCTTGATTTTTTTCAGAGTTAGTTTTTGTATCAGCTCTCAGTTCTGCATGCTGGATTTCATTTTTAGAGAATTTTTCTTCTAATGAGGACATCCGTGCTGCCATATTTCTAATGTCTTCTTTTATATCCACTGAACTTTGAAGAATTTCCTCTTTGAGGGTTAGGGCCAGATTGTCTAAACAAGTTTTAAGGAAATCTGGTGATATTGTTGAATTTCCTGCTTGTGACTCTCCATCTAAATAGCTAAAACACTGTATATCTTGTGCTTCTTCTCTTATTTTTTCAGAGGGTGGGGTAGGGGAAAAAAGCCTGATAGTCTTTTATCAGGTTTGATGTCTTTTTTTTTCTCTCTTTATCCTGGGGTTTCTTTGTTGCCATGTTATTTACTGCTTTGGTTTTATATACCTTTAATGGGTAGTGAATTATCACTTCTAATTGATCCAAGGAGCTGTTTAGTCAAACATCGCTCTGATTGCTCTTACTTTCTCTCACTTTCTTTGTTCAACTCAACAGCCGCCAAACATCCCACCTGTCCAGACCATGTGCTGGATCAGCCTGGACTCAGTCTCCTCTGCTCGGTGGTGTATGTGTGCTTACGTCATCACTGCCCTCAGAAGAGCACAGATAATTTTAAAAAGTTGTTCTGTATGAAAAATCATGATAATTTCTGAAAACTGAAAAAACATGGACATGGATGATAAGAAGATTATGATTTTTAAAGTACACCTATAATCACTTGCATAACTTGGTATCAACTATGTTTCTAGTAGGGAATGCACACATTCGATGAAGGAAGTTCCACAGGAACGATGCAGCCCTAGAGAAGTCTTAAAGACGAGCACCAGATGTGGGAGTACGGACAGAGGATAGATATAGGTCTTTGATAAAGCGTAGGGGCCTAGACAGGACATACTTGTGTATTAGGGAGGATAGCTAGGTTGGAGCAGCATTATGTAGAGACTTGTAAGCAAGTACTAGACTATTATATTGAACCCTATATTTTACGGGAAGCCAATGTAGGAACTGACAGAGGAGGTAGGCGTGGGATGTGAGGGTTGACATACTGCCAACTTTTTTTTACAATAAGTACAACATGACAACGTTTTGGTCGATATGGAGTATGACTTGTGAAAGGCCATCCACATTGGCTGAAACATTATCATGTGCTAATTTCAATAAACCGTCTGCAGTTTGATGGAATCTCTGTGCCTGGAATCTCTCTGCACTTGGTGTCACATTAGAGTAAATGCAAATTCATTCATATAATATGAGAGTCTGCTAGCAAACATATAGAAGAACACTAGATTCCCGCTATATATGTTTTTTTACCTTCTCTGCACTTTTGTTATAGGGTCAGCAACTGTCCAACTTCCAAAAACTGCGAGCGTGCACCCTGTATGTTAGGAAACATTGGGGGGGTTAAATCTATAATTTGTGAATGTGAGCCTGTCATCTACACAGTTATGTTTTCAAGTTCACTTTAAGAAGCATTAAATTCACACAAAGAAAGAAAAAGAATTAAGTGCGTTGTTTCCCTTTGATATTTAAATGCAAACTTATATTAAAACACAAATGTCATGCAAAGACAACAAATCCAATTATTTTTAAGTGCATTTGTCCTTGTAAACTTGTAAAATGCCAGAGGGAAAAGAAAACTGTTGTCATGCCAACAGGTTTGTCACATTGTACAGATAAATCTAAGGATCCTACTTCATAAAATTACAAACAATGATGTAAAGGAAAATCGAAGAACACACTTGGAACACATTTGACCACTTTCTTTTTATACAATCAAGTTTAACCCGTTAACGTTATTAAGGCGTACTATGCCGCCCTGAAAAAAGTGGGCTTAAACGCTGTTAGGGCAGCACGGTACACCCTAACGATCTTGAGTCCTTCGGACATATTAAACTTACATGTTGCGATGCCAGTGGGGGAGGGGGACTGCCTCAGAACCTCAGTTCCCTTGCATCCAATATGGCCCTCACAAATAAATATAATATCGCAATGACATATAGGCCTGAATGGCAATAAAAGTACTGCATGCAGGAGACTGCCTGGGTTGTTATGCAATCTCTCAAACTGTAAAAAGTTTAAAAAATGATTATTAAACATTTTAAATAATATATTATACATATATTAAATATGTATAATATATTTTAAATTAAACCATTTAATTAGTAAATTATATATATATAATACATAAATTATAAATATGGTAAGTCTCTGCTGGAAATCAGCCAACAATGTTGGTGTTCCAGATGAGAAAAAACAACTGCAGTACCAAGGGGAGACTCCAGGGGTCTCCAGGGGCTTAACCCCAGAACACTAATGAAAAAACAGAGAAAACACAAAGTATTAGTCACAATGCCAAAAAACACATGTGGCTACCTGGAAATATACAGTAGTCTAGAAAAAGTATACTATGTACATTAAATGTAAGGATCGAGATATCCACATATAGTGTGAGTTAAAAATTAAAATAGATAGAAAAAATGTTCCATGAACCCTGGGTGATATGAAGGTATCACCAATATAGTCTTTGGCAGCAGATAGCTACTCTGAGCTTTATTTAATACAGCTCTGTAGGCTTCTGCGATGCTATCGTATTGGGTTTAATATTTCAGTCAGAGTGTTATTTCTTGGCATTGTGACTAGTACTTTGTGTTTTCTGTGGTTTTTCATATATAATACATATATAATTTAATTGTTCCTGTATTTTATATATATAAATATCAAAATACACTTTGAATGAAAGTACTATGTATTATATATGTATAATAGATTGATGAAATGCTTTAGCTAATTTATTATATAAAATAAAAGATAGTATATATAAAATAAAAATTTATATATATATATATATATATATATATATAATTTCATTCTAAGCATATTTTAATATTAATATAAATAGAGAGAGAGAGATCAAGATCAAAATACACTTGGAATTATATTTGCCCTCTAACTTTCCACCATAAAATCTGTACATATGGTGTGCTGTTGTACGCGTGAGACTTTGTTCAACACAAATATGAGTGTTTTAAAACATTAAAACTTGTATCGATGATGATATAATCAGTGAGCATACAGTTTTTGTGTGAAAAATACAAAATAAATATATGAACACTAAGTCTGACGAGGATTTTTTCTAAGCGGCTACTAAAAAAAAACTGGACATACCCCATTCTGAATACCCTGGTTCTACTTTTGCAAATGGTATACCATAATGGGGGTAATTATCAATCCTGGACTGTCATATGGGCTCATAGGCAACATAGGCCCAGAAAACCAACCTGGCAAACTGAAATGGGAAAGCCGTGTATTTGACCTTGTAACTTGCCAGAATAGGGGGGTATTGTTGTATACGTGAGACATTGCTGCACACAAACATGAGGTTTTTTTTATAGTAAAACAAGCAAATGACAATCATATAAACAGTTAAAGGGCATTTGGATTTGTAAAAAATGCAAAATAATGATATGAACATTAACTTTGACTAGGGTTTGTGACTAAATGGCTACCAAAAAAAAATGGACATACTTAATACCCTAGTTTGTATACTTTAGCAAATGGTATGTCATGACAGGGGTGATTCTCATTCCTGGGTAGCTATATGGTTTCAAAGGCAACATAGCCAATCTTGCAAATTTCAATGTTTAAAAGTAAAATGGGCAAGCCCTTTATTTGACCCTGTAACATTACAAAACTCAATAAAACCTGTATATGGGGGAACTATTTTACTGTTGAGACATCACTGAACACATATATGAGTGTTTAGAGCAGTAAAATGCATAATGACAATGATATCATCGGTGAAATTGCTGTGTTTGTGTGAAAAATGCAAAAACAAATATTGACCCCTTAAGGACTGGACTGTTTTTGCGATGTTGTACATTTGCGACCAGGCATATTTTTACACTTTTGTGGTGTTTGTGTTTGGCTGTAATTTTCTGCTTTCTCATTTACTGTTCCCATACAAATTATATATTGTTTTTTTCAGGACAAAAGGGGCTTTCTTTACATACCATTATTTATATAATCTCATGTATTTTAATTTAAAAAAAATAAAAAAATCTGATGAAAAATTGAAAAAAATACATGTTTTTTGACTTTTACTTGAAAAATCTTTTACTCATCTACAAAAGCGAATGAAAAAAACTGCTAAATAGATTCAAAATTTTGTCCTGAGTTTAAAAATACCTAGTGTTTACGTGCTTTTTTGCTTTTTTTTGCATGTTATAGGGCTATAGGTACAAGTAGGATATTGCGGTTTCAAAACATACATTTTTAAAATTTATCAATAGTGACATTGTAACACTATTATCTGTCATAAATCTCTGAATAACACCCCACATGTACATATTTTTTTTAAAGTAGACAACCCAGGGTATTCAATATGGGGTATGTCCAGTCTTTTTTAGTAGCCACTTAGTCGAAAACACTGGCCAAAGTAAGCATTCATATTTGTTTGTGTGTGAAAAAAGTAAAAAAACTAAATTGAACGCTAATTTTGGCCAGTGTTTGTGACCAAGTGGTTACTAAAAAAGACTGGACATACCCCATTTGCAATACCTTGGGTTGTCTTCTTTTGCAAATGGTATGCCATCATGGGGTAATTCTCATTCCTGGGCTACCATACGCTCTCAAAGGCAACGTAACCAACCTGGCCATTTTCAATGTAAAAATATTTGACCCATATATTTGACCTTGTAACTTTCATAAATACTATAAAACCTGTACATGGGGGGTACTGTTTTACTCAGGAGACTTTGCTGAATACAAATATTAGTGTTTAAAAACTGGAAAACGTATCACAACAATTATATCATCAGTAAAAGTGCTGTTTGTGTGTGAAAAATGCAAAAAAAGTCACTTTCACTGACAATATCATCACTGTGATATGTTTTACTGTTTTGAATCACTAATATTTGTATTCAGCGAAGTCTCCCGAGTAAAACAGTACCCCCCATGTACAGGTTTTAGGGTGTCGTAGAACGTTACAGGGTAAAATACAGTGCTAGCAAATTAAATTCTCTGGAATTTTGGCCTGGGTTGGCAGGCAGGTCCCTCAAATTGCAATCAATAAAATTACTGAATTATGTAAAAATATTACATAAATATGCACGTAGAATTTAAATATATATGCATATTTATATATTTGAAGTCTACGTGTATATTTATATAATTATTTATGTAATTTTGTATATAGACATATGTATATTTCGTATTATTTTTATTTATTTATATATACATAGATATATATATACAATTTCATTCTAAGTGTATTTTGATATAAATATATATATATTAATATCAAAATACAGTTAGAATAAAATTTCATATAGATATATAATTGTTTTTTAAATTTTATTATTATTTTTACATTTTTTTATTTAGTTTAAATTACTTATTATTTGTATTTTATAATAATATATATATACAATATATATAGTTATTATATATATTATATATATGTGTGTAATTTAATTATAAGTGTATTTTTATATTAATATATGTACATATTAATATAAAAATACACTTGAAATATATATATATATATGATATATATTGGCATTGTGTTATTATTATTGCCATTTATATATAAGCGACAAGGATTCCATGGCACAATGTGTGTGGAGATTAGCAATAAGGACAATTACAAGAAAACTTACAGGAACGATAGGTTGAAGAGGACCCTGCTCAAACGAGCTTACAGACTATTGGAGGTGGGGTGTTTGAAACATTAGGACAATAAATATCAAGTAGGAGTGAAGCAGAGCTGGAGGAGAGAGCAAAGCACTGTCCCATAGGAGAGAGCAGGAGACAGGT
Organism: Pelobates cultripes; assembly: GCA_933207985.1. NCBI lineage: Eukaryota > Metazoa > Chordata > Amphibia > Anura > Pelobatidae > Pelobates > Pelobates cultripes. The sequence goes on from CAKOES020000655.1 coordinate 12,763, forward strand.
ATGTAAGGTAGAGATTACTCTGGGAGGCCATAAGCTTTCCTGAAGAGATGGGGTTTAAGGCCCTTCTTAAATGATTGAAGACTAGGGGAGAGTCTGATGGCAGTAGGCAAGCTATTCCATAGGAGAGGAGCCGCCCGCGAGAGGTCCTGCAAGCGCGAGTTGGCCGTACGGGTGCGAGCAGCGGTCAGGAGGTGGTCACGGGCAGAGCGGAGGGTACGTGGAGGGGCATATTTATGGATCAGTGAAGAGAAATAAGCGGGGCTAGAACTGTTCAATGCTTTAAATGTATGGGTTAGCACTTTGAATTGACTCCTATAGCATACAGGGAGCCAATGTAAGGACCGGCAGAGGGGTGAGGTGTGAGAGGACCCACTAGAGAGGAAAATCAGTCTAGCTGCAGCATTCATTACAGACTGTAGCGGGGCAATACGGCTTTTGGGAAGACCAATCAGGAGAGGGTTACAGTAATCCATGTGGGAAATTACTAGAGCATGGACAAGCTCCTTGGTAGCATCTTGCGTAAGAAAGGGGCGAATGCGGGCTATGTTTTTGAGTTGGAACCTACAGGACTTGGCAACAAACTGGATGCGAGACTCGAAGGTGAGACCAGAGTCAAGTATGACGCCAAGACAGCGCGCTTGCAGGGATGGACTTATGTGGATATCACTGACTTGAAGGGAGAGCGAGAGAGGAGGATCAGTAGTAGGAGGAGGAAAGACAAGGAGTTCAGTTTTAGAGAGGTTAAGTTTCAGAAAGCGTGAAGACATCCAGTCAGAGATGGAAGAAAGGCAAGCAGTGACACGCTGCAGGACAGCAGGGGAGAGGTCCGGGGAGGAGAGGTATATCTGAGTGTCATCAGCGTACAGGTGGTAGTGGAATCCAAAAGAGGCAATCAGTTTACCAAGAGAGGCGGTATAAAGAAAAAATAGAAGGGGACCAAGGACAGACCCTTGGGGAACTCCAACCGAGACAGGACGAGTGGAGGAGGTATCCTTGGAAAAGGAGACACTGAATGAGCGTTCGGAGAGATAGGAGGAAAACCAAGAGAGGACCGAGTCACAGAGACAGAGCGATTGAAGAGTTTGAAGGAGGAGAGCATGATCAATGGTGTCAAAGGCAGCAGAGAGGTCAAGGAGAATTAATATGGAGTAATGACCTTTGGATTTAGCGGAGATTAGGTCATTAGTGACTTTGATAAGAGCAGTCTCAGTAGAGTGGAGAGGGCGGAAGCCAGACTGAAGAGGGTCAAGGAGAGAGTTGGAATTAAGGAAGCGGGACACACGGGTATAATATATGTCTATATATCATATATACACATATATAATTATTATTATTTTTTTTATTAACACTAACCTTAATTTTTTTAAATTGATTTTACACTAGCAGGGAGCCTGCCTGTCAGCACAGGCAGTCCCCCTGCAGGCAGCACTATGGACACCTTATGTCACTCTGACCCCCATATTAATAAAAGGGAGGTTAAATCCAAAGAACTTCCCCACATTGTGTAAAATGACATGGAGCACTCTGATTGGTTGGATTTCAAGCCAACCAATCAGAGTGCTGTGACAGGTAAATGTAGAGACTTACCTGTTCATTTTCCTGTCAGAGCACTCTGATTGGTTGGCTTAAACCAACCATTTTGAGTGCTCTGAGCCTAATTGCAGGGCGGGGGAAGGCTTTGTAAGCCTTTCCCCGCCCTGCGGAGCTCATTCAATTTTTTTTTTATTTTTTTAGTTGCAACACATATTATGGATTTTTATTGGGCCTTTTTTGGGGGCTGAAGAAATAAAAGAAGAAAGAAGACATCAATTAGTAAGTAGGACATTGAGTTTAACAGGGTTAGTTTATTGCCCCCTTCACTATTATTAGGGTTAGGGGGTTAGGTAGGGTATTTTTATTGGGGGAGACCTGGGGGGACATTAGGTGAAGATGTTTAACAGCATGTGTCAAGGAGTCCAGGGAAAAGAGGTGTGTTTGGGAAAAAAATGTGTCTTCTTAAGAGTGTACCTAACTTTTAAGGAATTTCTTATCTATCTTTTTCACAAACTTTTGAAGTGACCAATAGACCCGAATGGGTGTGCACTATTGTAATAAGCATTGCCCTCATCTTAATAGTCAATGTATCGAGTTTGACCAATAGATGGCGTAATAGCTCCATGATTATTTTCATCATTATCAACTCCTTCTCTTAAGGAGTTAATTCATTTTTATTATGAAAATGACATCATGGAGCAGACAAACTAATGCCTACTCCATCATGTAGATAACATCACATCAAAGGTTTGACTTCAGCACTTACTAAACATTGAATTGGCAAGTTGGATGTAAATTTCAAATTCTTACATATATGTCCTTTTAATCATCTCAAATCTGAATTGGACTTTGTAGAAATATTTATTATGGATTATTTTTAATTGCTCATAAGAGGAGTATATCGTAAGAGACATTCACACATTAGCTTGTCTGTGTCTGGATGTTGGTTAAACTAAGATATTGCTTGTCTGTGCTGAGCACTTGCAGAATTGCAAGTCAATATGTTTTTGGTCTTAAGATGTAATATACCCCCAATGAAAACATCCAAAATTTATTGCATGTATATTTAATTCGGGACTTATCTAGTTAACTTTTTTTTTTTTTTAAACAGAGATTAAATAATCTTCTATTGCCCCTCACGCGAGATTCGGTTCTGGAACTGTCTCTCCTAGTAAACCTGTCTAACTTTATATGGAAAATAATTTATTTAAGTTACATCTTTTGGACATTAAATTATTAAAAACAAAAATATTGCATAAATATTTACATACATTTTTTGTTTCATTTATGAGAAATATATAGATTTAATGTCCTTCAGTCAAATAAGTCCTTTAGTCAGAAAATATGTGGGTTGTTTCTATTTTTGTACTTTCTAATGTTAGAATTTCTTTTAACTCATTCTTAGCAAAACTTTTAATATAAGGAACACTTGAAATTTTAAAATAAGGATGTCAGCATATTATTCATTTTGTTCATTGTATTGACTTGTTTTTTCTGAATGGATATTAATGCAATTTAAAAAAAAAAAAACCTTCTTTGTGAAGTTTACCCCGATCAACAAAAACGATACAGGAGGCCATTACGATGAAGAAGAAATCTGCTGTCAAGAAATTGCCATAAAGGAGAAAATTGAAAGTAGAACAGAAGAATTGTACAGTTACGCTGTGCCAGTTATCACACTGTTTCTTTACAGCAAGACTGATAAGAATCTACAAGCAAGTAGAGCCCAAGGGACTTCAACATGTCTAGTGAAAATTGGAAATCAATAGGAGTCTATAATCGCAAGAAAACTGCATCATTTTCATTAGGTTGAAATATGACAGGCATCACACTCGTTCTATAGAAATTGTAACACACAAGGCATTTTAGGATGCTTGCCTCTCAGTCATCTACAATTCATCACTGTAGTGCAGGAGAAAATACCTGCTTTCAATGTAGATGCTCTACTGATAAAATCAGCTAGCATATCACATACTTACTTTCCAATAAATGGGTTTCAGGATTCCTTATCATTATATATAAATATCTGCTTAGTTAGCTTTAGAAGATGGAAGTGCAAGATATAGTAGAAAGCTAGTTACCAAAAAGGAAATTCAAGTTGAAATATAAGATTGTTCAGGCAAAGAATAGAGAACATGCTTTATTAAAATGTTTGTGAAAATTGTTGCAGCTGAATGATTTTAAATAAGCGTTCGTTTTTTTCCCAATGTGTTTTTACAACTGGCCATTTTTATAGTTGTTTTGTTTTTATTAAGCTGTATTACTAAAGCAATAATTACCAAAGCCTGGAAAAGTAAATATTAAACATGAGCTTTATTAAATTTTATATGATTATAAAATCAGAGAATAATAAAAATTGCACCAATGTAATCAATAATACTTGAATGGATGTAAACCCATCCTATCATAAATACATCATTTGGTGTAACGCTAATAGCAGTAGCAGATAAATCAAGATTTGCAGTTTCTACATAAAACAAATAGTATGTATCCAAATAAGGGCACAGTATAAAGTTAGTATCAATTTATATCAGAACCAGACATAAAAGTAGCAGGAATATTGGTAGAAAATAACAACAGCAGGATGAGGCAATAAAGGAGAGCTGTAGCTACTAAGAATATGTCCTTAAAGGGACACTGTAGTCACTATAACCATTCCATCTCTTTGAATTGGTTATAGTGCCTGGAGTGCCCTCGCACTGTCCCTTGATTCAGTGTTGTACCATGTTCGTGTAGTATGTCACAAAATAAGAGTCCCTGGCCACCTACAGTCCAGCCCCTTCCGTATGTGTAGCTAAGGCAGAGATTGCACACTTCCTTGTTGTCATACTCATTCATATCGTCAGTTGGAGCTCTGACAGGCTAAAAGCAGTCAGCTGATCCATTGCTGCTCAGGCTAATACTTCCTTATTAGCCAAAGCAGCACAAGGTGGATGGACTGCTGGGGACTTTTGTTTAGCATTAAAACATTAAAAACGGTTTAATGCTGAAAGAAATGATTTTAGCAGATACTATAACCAGTTTAATGAGATGAAGCAGATACAATGCCTACAGTGGCTTTTGAGGGCACCTACACTGGACTAAACATCCCAATCATGCTAAAATATGCTAGATAAAAAATTGCCTGCTAAGGTGCAAAAAGGAAGAAATGTCAGGTGTAGGTATAGATAAATTATTATTATTTTATTATTTATATAGCGCCATCAGATTCCGTAGCGCTGTACAATGGGTAGATAAATGTTCAGGTTCCACAGTACTGCAGTCACTCTATGTGCTATAAACAATCACGTGTGGGCAAGTGTCAGAACCAGCTGCAGAAAAGAGACCCGATGAAGATTTCGCTGGTCAAGCATCTCTTCAATAAGGACATACGTTGGAAGCTGTTCGATTTTAAATAGGGTGCCTCCCAGTGTGATGGGTAAACAAATAAGCCAATAGAATGGGCAACTCAGAATGGACATATGCCACAGCGATATAAAATGTAATAAAGTTATGTTTTATTATATACTTTTTTTGGCTGCCTTTCCTTTTTTTCTTGTGGATTTCTAAAAAAATATTATTTTAATTTTAGTGGGTTGAAGAGACAAAATATCGTTCTGGAGTGATACAAAACAGGACAACATAGTACATCTTGAAGTAGACGTAATCATAGACAGTGTACTGTTAGACTAATTGATGTATATGTAATGGGATGTATAGAAACTGTGCCCTTAGAATGGTACTAAAGTCTGTAGAATCCCCTTTAATATTTCCATACATTGTTAAAAGTAACACTGGAAAAAGGTGGAAAAAAAAGGAAAAATATATATTTATCATAAAATATAAAAGAATGACAAATGTAATCACAGAGTACCTAATTGATGAATAAATGTTCTAAATTGTGCTGCTGATTTGAGAAATCCTTTTATGGTAATTCAGAAATAACATTTTGTGTAAATGTTTAATGTATGCACATGTATGTAGTAAGTTCACTACCATATAAAAACAGAATTACAGGAGCTTGAACTCGAATACACTAACACAATAAGAAGAATTGGAAATGACCCCTCTCATAATAATACCCCACATACCATTATTTATTCATGCCCAAGAGTACTAAACTTTACCTTTACCAGAACATTTTATCAGTTGTGTTGCTTAAAACCTGAGATTCCTACAATCTGTCTGTGATTGCCTACATTAAACTTAGAAACCTTGTGTCATAAATAGAAGAAATCAAAACCAAGTATATTACGTTGGATTAAAATAAATGTGGGAATGAATGGTTGCCAAAGTAGTTACTCTCTCAGAAAATCTATATTCGTTACATAATGGTGTAGAACAGTGGTACATAACCATAGTCATATTGGTGGGTCATCAGGATCCAAGCCACTGTCTTTTACAAGTCGCTTACTGCATTTCATCAGCTCTAGAGTATTAGACACATCAGTGGAACCTATGAGCGACTGAAAGCATTCTCTCACTTGCAGAATCCCTCATTATGATGAGACTTGCCTGGCTTATTGGTTATGGACTATGGTTGAGGAATTTCTGCATACAGAAGACCATTTGTCTTGGTAACCATATATTAAAATGTTGGCATCCAGCCACTATTATAGAAACTGCCATGCATAGAATATCCAGTTCCAATATCATAATGTAAAATGAGAGAGGATATGGCAACTAAGTAGATAAAAACAGCAACAATCTAATTTAGATCTGAGTGCAAGGTTTCAGCCCACACCAGGTCATTGCTGCATAAGTAGTCTTCTTGATTGTGTTGACTGTAACAATGGCCATTGTATTCCTTGGGGCATACTGTAAATGTTGTTTAGTTACCACTTTTGGGCTACACTGAGTGAAAACACTCACTAAAGAAGTGACAAAGGAAATTGCTGCCCAGAGCTAGTAGATAGGTAACTAGATATTACAGCATAAATCAGCCTTACATCTCTTAGTCGTACAGGCAACTGGTAAATCTGTCTTGCAGGTATATTTTGTTAACTATTTGTTGTCTGTGCAAAACTATAGTATTGATTTTGTGAAACTAGACCAGAGATATTTGCTTTCTGCATTATCTTAGTATGCAGGTTCTGCAAGCGGTGCTCAAACCAGTTTGGTGTGAAATAACAAAAATAACTGAGCATTTCACAAAAGAAAGGTGTAGTACAACTGTCACAGCTCCCCGTTCTTCTGCCGGCGTGGCCACATAAACTAAGTGGCCACAGAGATATTGTACACTTACCTTGGTCACAGCAAACCGCTGTCCGACCACCTTCCGTTCTGGTCCCCAGCGAGTACGACATTCCTAGAGATGCTGGCCGCTGCGGTTCCGGTTTTAATAGGAAATTCTCCTTCGCCCATATCAAAGATGGTGCCAACGTGCGTGCGACGTCCCTTTATAGACGCGCATGCACGTTTTGGGGTTAGAGGCCAGAGACAACCAATTACAGTCTCAAGAGGGTTATTTAAACCCAAATTACCTTTTTGGTCAGAGCTCTGTCATGGTTTCCACTAGCTGGTTATCCGAGAGTGTGTTCCTGATCGTGTTTTTCTGTTTTTTTACTTTGGCTTCATTTTGACTTCCCTGATTTCTGGTACCCTTGACTTTTGGCTTTTCCTTATCGCTGTGTCTTATTCTGTGTCCCTGACCTTGGCTAGTTTTCTGACTATTCTCATGTACGTTAAGTCCGGCCATTCTAAGGTCCGGTAAAATGTTACCCTTAGTTCTAGGGTGTACGACATGACCATAGATCTTGCAGATATGTGTCAGCACATAGTAGCTTGTGAGAGAAAGCTAGAGGAGAATGATCACCATATGGATCAATTTGCCCAAGCTTTCAATATGCTACTAATACGTACGGCTCATTTGCAGCCTGAGGTTCCTTTGGCAGGTACACTCCCACCTACTGTACCTATCGTATATATATCCCTATCCTCACCACCACATTTTGAAGGTAATATTCTAGAATGTAGGGGATTCCTTAATCAAATTGAGTACCATTTTGAAGCCTCACCTGGGTCTTTCCCCATGGATAGAGCTAAAATTGGGTACTTAATGAACCAACTACAAGGTAAAGCCTTAGCATGGGCCAATCCATTATGGGAAAGTAATAAGACTGTTGCCCATAAATACCAAGAATTCCTTGCGGAATTCAAAGTAATGTTTGAACCATTGGGATGGGAGAGCAACGCCTCCACTGCTCTAATCCGTATCAAGCAAGGAAACCGGTCTGTCTGAGAGTATGCCATAGAATTCTGCACCCTGGCTTCTGAGGTAGACTGGACCAATAACAAACGAATCACCGCATTCTCAGAGGGAATATCCAAAACTATCCTTGATGAGATTGCAGCCAAAGAACTACCAGGGAGATTAAATGAATACATCACTTACGTGATGCATATATTTAATCGACTTAGGAACAGGGAGATAACTAGAAATAGAACCAGATGTATGAATATGTCATTGGTGCCTCACTTCTCTAGTCCTGTTGTTTCTGGCCCTCCTGTGCAGTCTGAAACTAAACCTATCCAGTTAGAGGTTATGAGACTGTCAGAGGCAGAAAGACAGTTTAGGAAAAAAGAAGTTCTTTGCTTATACTTTGGAAAGAAAGGACATATTTGAAATGCTTGTCCCATACGTCTGGAAAACGTGCACACTTAAGAACCATAAGGGGACCGGTCTTAGGTGTAATGGATATGTCACCTGGTACTACCCAAAGTAGATTAATATTACTGCTTTATGCAACAAGAAAAGTTAAAGAAAAGTAAAGCCCTGATGGACTCAGGTGCTGCAGGAAACTTTATCGACATGCAATTTGTCAGTAAACAC
>CAKOES020000656.1:0-20838 GCA_933207985.1 Pelobates cultripes
CCATTCAACATTAAACAAAATCGAAAAGAGATATAGACAAAGAGAAAGTGGGAAAACCAATTCCAGAAACTTTTATAGGGAAAGACAAACAAAGAAAATGCTATCAACCTAATTTTCAATCTAAGCAACACACCCCTTTAAGAAACAAACCTGAAATTACTAGAAATTCTGATTTCAGAAAATATAACAACAATTTATCATTTTCCCGAGACTCCAATCCACCTCCCCACCACCCTTCTCCTGTGAGTAATGTGCCTCCTTCTCAATATCCCTCCACCAGTCATAGTAGAGATTTTTTAAGGGAAGGGGAGAAATACCTCTGAGCAACTGTTTTGCTCTGTTGAGAGAGACAAATACTCCTGGGAAAAGAAGGAGAATGAGTGGAGATTTGATGGGCATCTATTGTTTTCCAAAACAGAAGACGAGAACTTAGGTGTTTTTAATATTTCTAATCAAATTGTATTACCCCAAGAAATTTAACTTTTAAGCAAAGGTCTTAAGTTTGTCCCTGATGAGCCACCAAATCTTTTCCAATTATTCATTGATGTACAAAAGTTTGTAAGGAAGATGTCTATTAAAAGATTTTTTTATCAAAAAAAACTAATGAAGGTTATGGAAATGACCCAATGAACGCAACAGTCAATAAAGAGCCACCAAGGTTTAAACTGAAATCAAAGTTCTGTCCCAACGAGAAAGGGAAGCCTTTAATAAAATGATAATCAGAGACTTCAAAAAAATCTTAATAAAGGCGAGAATCATAAGAATCTAACAAAAGAAAAGAGCAACACTTTGAATAAACTTAAAAATAGAAAAAATCTAACAATTAAAATGCAGCCAAAGGAGGGGGCATAGTGGTTATGGCAACCTAATATTACCTGTCAGAATCTTATAGATTACAGGGCAATTGCAATACCTATGTCAAACTCACTTATAACCCTAATTTTAAATTTAATAACGAATTTAAACAACTTCTAAACAATGCAAAAATGCAGGCATTTTAGATGATTCAACATATTCTTTTATCTTTTCTGAATTCCCAAAAGTTCCAACTTTTTACTTCCTCCCCAAAATTCATAAATGCAAAGAAAACCCACCTGGTAGGCCCATAATAAGTGGCATAGATCCTCCTATTTCTAAACTCCCTGAGTACATTGATTTATGTTTACAAAAATATGCTCAGAGAGCCCTATCATATCTAACAGACCCCAAGCACCTTATCCAAGAATTGGATTTAATTGAATGGGAGGATGATTTTATATCGACCACTCAAGTTGTAACCTCACTTTACACCGTGATAAATCACAAGTTGGGTCTAGAGGCGGTCAATAGTAATTTGGAAAATGATAAGGATTTGAAACCGATTTTTAGCTCTTTTTTTTGGACTCTATTTGCTTCTTTTTAACACATAATCTTTTTAGTTTTAATGAAGAATTTTTCCTGCAAATAAAAGGTACAGCAATGGGCACCAAGTTTGTACCTAGTTATGCAAACATCTTTATGGATTATTGGGAAAGATCCTCAATCTGGAATAATAATCCTTATGGTGCAAATTTGGTGCTCTGGAGACGCTATATCGATGACGTCTTAATGATTTGGCGTGGCTCTAGAGAGAAACTCAATGAATTTTTTGAGTTTGTTAATTCCAATTGCCTATCTTTGTTTTTTGCCCCCAAGATTAGTCACACTTTTATTGATTTTCCAGATTTAACTATTTATGTTGAAAATTGATTAATTAAAACTAAAACCTTTTTTAAATCCATAAATTCAAATAGTTTTATAGATATCCAAAGTGAACACCATCCCAATTGGCTCAATGGTGTCCCGAAAAGCCAATTTATTAGAATACATATGTATTGTAGTGATTTAAATTCCTTTTATGAACAAGCGGACATTTTAAAGAATTGTTTTTTTTAGAAAAAGGTTATTTAAAACATTTTTTGGACAATGAAATTGAGAAGGTGGGGAAGATAGAAAGGAATCATCTCCTCATGGATTAGAAAGAGATGGTATAATTAGAAACCCAACTTTTGACTTTGCTTTTAATACCCAATACAACTCTAGAGCCTTTGATATTCAAAGGCTTTTTAAGAGACATTGGGGTATACTTATGGAAGATGAATTTATACACCAACAAATTCCTCAAGTTCTGCAAATCATTTTTAGAAAGGGAACCCGTTTTAAACAAATCCTATCACCAAGCATTTTTCGATCTATTAAAGATAAAATTAAACCTAAAGAAGGTTTCTATACGTGTGACAGCTGTAAGAGCTGCGACCATCAAGTAAAGGTTTAATAAAGATTTTACTAGTACTCAGACTCTGGAAAGTTTGAAAAACAGAAGCCTAGTATCCTGTTCTTCCACACATGTTGTGAACCTGCTCACTTGTGGGTGTGGTGCGTGGGAAGGATGAGAAGGAAGGTCAAAGTGAGATTTTTAGAGCACAGGAACAATATCAGAAAACACATCTTGTCACATTCAGTTCCAGTACATTGTAATAAATGTCTATTTTTTAACATTAATCATTTTAAATGTATAGCCATAGAACAAGTCACTCTAGGTGACAGAGGTGGTGACCTCATGACTGATTTGAGACAAAGAGAAGGCTATTGCATACATAAACATAACACTATGCAACCTAGAGGACTGAATGTTTGATTTCAATTTGATGTTTTCTGTAGCTTGTTCACTTCCTTTTTTGTCTTTTTATATATATATTTTTATATAAATACTTTTTGTATTTTTCCTGGTGGACCTTTGATGTATTGGGATTTTAAATTTTAATATAATATTTTTTGACAATATTGTTTATCATAATACATATATATTCATGCATTTATTTTCTCTTTATATTTGACATTAGTTGCCATCCTATATTTCTCTTTTGAATGGATTATATATTAATCCCCCTTTTTTATGGTGTTTTCTTTTATGGACATTATTGGACTTATCACGCTCATTACGAGCGGTGGAACACATTCCTAGGGTGGAACGCATCGCAATGAGGAAGTCTTAACATCCACGCGTCTGGACGCAATCTGAAAACGAGGTATGAGCTGTTAACCCAGAAGGACTTGAATTGCACACCCAGAAGTGCCTGATGATAATACATGCGGATTGGCTCAATGCAAGCCCGTGACAATACCTCCAGCAATTTAAAAAGTGGACCACCGGCTTCTTGTGAATATACCACTACAAGGAAAGGACTACCTGCTATTATGCCCCTGAATGAACTGAACTGAACGAAACGTGTAGGGCTATATTTTAGTGTTTTGAGTTTCTTTTACTTTCTTTTTCTTTTATTCTTTGTGATATTACTGCTTGTTTGGACTTCACTATCTGCACTTGGAGTTGAATTCTATGACACATCCAGTTCCAACTGTTGTGGACAGAATATTAACTTTGGTAAAATGCCTATTTTCTCTGCATAACTATAATCAGTATTATTCATAAGTTACTTAAAATGGCCGCTAGGGAGTGACCCCTCCCATCGACTAATCACCTCGATTAACAAGATGGCACTGGAATCTGGAGGAGAGATCCATGATGACAGTGACATCACACCCGGTAGAATGTACATTAGATGAACCACTTAAAACCTAACCAATTATTGATGGATTTTCTCTGTTATCTATAATTATGCATATGATGTATTCTTGCCTTATAAGGGGCATACCAGTCCCCTGGAATAAACTTCCCTCAAGTTTTTCATTAACCTGAAACTTGTGTCTGGTGTGAATTACTTTGGGAGCGTGCACGCATTTAATTCAACAATTTGGACAGGGGGAGATATACAAAAATGATCAAACACTTGATTTGATCCATGACACAATATTGGAATTCACTACCTCCACTGCCGGATTGTGATATGCCTTTTATCACTTGTATCTTGTAAGTGTGACTTGTATTAAAGATTGTTTTTTTTTACTTGAGAAACTCTGCACTATTATTATTATTTTATTTTTCTCCTCCTACATGAATTGATGTCCTTTAACGTCCCGATACCACTATCAAGACTTCTTTGATGACACTGATATGCCTATCAATTTGGGTTTGTGAGTGAATTTCTTTTCCCCAAATTCCAATTTTGATTATTTTTGCAATATTGCCCTATGTCTTTCTGTTATTAATTTGTATTGTAGATAACCTGTTGTATGGTACTTGGCTATTTTCCACCATTTGAAATACCCTAGGATGTCTACTTTTCAAAAATATATTATTTGATGGGGGTTAATTACATTGGCCGGCTTCAAAAATGTCCCAAATAGGACATGGGTGCATGATGACCAGCTGTGAAAATTCCAAGTTGGAAAACTGGAATGTGCACCCTCCAAATAAGGTATTTTAGTCCCCAGATAACCTGACACACCTATACATGGGTGGTATCACAGTACTCAGGAGATGTTGCTGAACACATATTGGGGTGTTCTTTGGCAGTAACCCTTACAGTTATTAGTACATGTATTGTTAAATTGCTATGTGTGTAAAAAAACTTTGGCATAGATTGGTGGTAAATTGGTTGCATGAAAAGAGTCAAAATACCCCAAGTTTAATACCTTAGGTTGTCTTCTTTTAATAAATATATACCTGTGAATGGCTATTCAGGAATCCTGACAGATATCAGTGTTACAATGTAACTTTTGTTAATTTTGAAAAAAAAATGGTTTGGAAATAGCAAAATGCTACTTGTACTTATAGCCCTATAACGTTCCAAAAAAAGCTAAGAACATGTTAACATTGGGTATTTCTAAACTCAGGACAAAATTTAGAAACTATTTAGCAGGTTTTTTGGGGGGCGGTTGTAGAAGTGCAACAGAAGTTAGAAAGAGTGTGATTTTTATATTTTTTCATAATATTTTATAATTATATGATATGAAAATAATGGTATCTTTAGAAAGACCATTTAATGGCGAAAAACTGTATATAATATGTGTGGGTACAGTAAATGAGTAAGAGGAAAATTACAGCTAAACTCAAACACTGCAGAAATGTAAAAACAGCCCTGGTCCTTAACATTAAGAAAATTTGAAAACAGCCTGGTCACTAAGGGGTTAAAGGACATGTACCTGATGGTTCTGAAAGAAGTGGAGTTCTGGGACCTTCTGCATCTCTATTGGAAGAACAAGGTGTGGCGTTTCATGTCTTCCTTTTGGGCTCTCGTCGATGCCATGGTCATGTCTTGGTTATGCAGTAAGGGCATGCAGCTGATTGTCTGTCTAGATGACATTCTGGCCATGGCCCAAGATTGCACAATTATGTTGCAACTCCTGAAATGGACCACTGCCTCCTGTCTTGGCTGGGTTTTCTCATCAATTGGGAGAAGTCGTGTCTGACTCCGTCATAAGGGTTGGTGTTTCTTGATTTCCTAGTGGAGTCCAAGGTGGTGACACTAATCATCCCTGCATTTAAGGTACAGACTATCGACAAAGATCTTTGTCATACCCTTCATCCTTTGTGCTTTCCCTGCAACAGTTGGGGCCGATCATTGGGCCAAGATTCATTGGTGGATCCATGAACTTGGCTGGCTTTCACCATTGATTTGGATGCCAGCCTTCACAGTTGAGGCACTCACTGTGAGGGTGTGTCAACAGATGGTCGTTAGTTGGCAGACGAGGTTCATCTTCACATCAACGTGCTGGAGCTGCTGAATGGGCTTTTGTGATTCAGAGTTTCCTGAAAGGCTTGGCCAATACTTGTCTGTGTACATTTCACCTATTTGCTAAGATACAACATTTCACCTGTTTGTAATGATAATCATAAGGGGGCATCAACATTTTTGCCTGGCATGGAACATCATGGTGCTGGTCTGATACCTTCTGAGTCTGCACAACGTTCATGTGGATTGGAATTTGCATTATTTCTCACCGTTTGGAAATTGGATGTGGAGGTTTTCTCCAGTATTTCTTTTCTCTGCGGCCCATTTGCTATAGATCTGTTTGTGCTACAGCTCAATGCCCAACTGCTGCATTTCTTCAGTTGGCATCTGGACATAGTGGCGAAAGCAATGGATTCTTTCCTGCAAGATTGGAGTGGGGACTTTCTTTACTCTTTTTCTCCGTTACCATGCTTTCCCGAGTTCTTCTGCAGGTGTGATGCCAGGTGACTGAACTGGTTCTGCTGACACTGTTTTGGACTATGCAGTCTTGCTTTCTGCAAGTTTTGGAGTTTGCAGTAGACTGACCCCCAGACAATCGGTCTCCTGGCTCTCGCATCTGTCGTGGTTTCGGTATTACACTGTGTGGGATGTATCTTGTGTACTCTCGCTTTTTGGGTCTTGGCCATTAAACTGGATTTCCCATTGAGTAAGATGTTGGCCAAGCTGGCAACCCTATTTTGCCTCATTTCGTGCAAGATGGTTTTAATATATGTAGAAAAAGTGTGTGTGTGTGTGTGTGTGTGTGTGTAGGATAACATTTTACATGATCAGATCTGCACACATTAATACACAGAATATACATGGAACGAAAAGTAGACACTTGTTCACATATGGGTAGCAAAAGTTAGCAAAAGTAGGAGTTTGTGTCCTAGTCACCGGCACCTCCCATGGTTCAGGGGTCTTAAGGTAGGTTGCGTATAGGTACTTCTCTGCCCCAGCTGTATTACTGCACTCATTAGCATTGATCACCTTCTCACGGATACACATTATAAGCAAAGCTATCTTTGTTGAGCCAAAAAGCTTATAGGTAGCTATATTTGTAGGAACATGGGGGGAGGTGGGAGTTACTGGAGACAAAGTTGGAGTCTCAACTAGGGGGTTAGAATAGTTACTTCAGGCTGTACATATTAGAGCTGGTTCAAGGCACCCCTGGAGCAGTAAACTTTTTATGAAGGCACCCAACATTTCCAGCATTACAAGCATACCTGCCTGTGCCTACGGTGGTTATTAGATTACCATAATACTCATGGGTATGGTTTAACAAGGTATGTTGTATTGCATGGCATTACAAAATCACAAAGGGTTATGAGTATAGGGTTACAAATTTGTCCCACAAACTCCAGGTCATTTGACACTGTTTGGATGGGGGAAAGATGATCGTATATGCGTTAGTTATCTATAACGTCTATTCCCGTTTCAATGGTGCTGAAGGTGATTTCCAAGCCTTTGCTATCAACTGCTGAGCTGTCAGTAAAATGTGGAGTATCATTTTCCTTTTGCAGTTGGGTATGTCTGATGGAAGATTCATTAGGAGGTAGTTTAAGGGTTCAAAGGGCAATGAATAATCTGTTACAAAAAGCCTGGATCATCTTCCAATATGGGACAAAATATTTGCATTGCCACCATGTATGTAGCATGGTGCCCTCAAGGAGGCCACACCTCCACCACATTGGGGAGGTATTAGCAAAGATTTTGTGTAGTCTTGTTGGCACCATATGCCTGTGATATAAGAGTTTGCAGTGCTGTTCAATATGGGTTGAGCATTTTATAATGACATTGGTTATATTTAATATATGTCACCATTGTTTTGGGGAGATAGAACAGTTTAAGTCTTGCTCCCAGTTACGTGCAGGATTGGATGTGGAGAATGGTATGTGGTTAGACGGTAGCCTGTAACCCATGGAGATCGTTTTACAGTTTGACAGCATCTGTCCATTAATGCACATTTGTTCCCATACAGTTAAGTTATGCGTAGAAGCTGGACAGGGTGGTTTTTAACATTTCTAGGAGCACCAAGACTTTGATTCGGTCTAAGTCTTATCTGGTTTTCCCCTCTACTCCTGCTTTATGCCCAGTTGCATGTTTACGCGAGTGTGAAGGTCACACCAGTGCGCATCTTACAGGATCAATGTTGCATCTTTTACTCTCTCTTCATCCTTTGTTTTCTCCAGTTTTGAGCTCAATTCAGTCAACATTCAGTCAACTGGGTTATGCATTCAGCAGGTGTGGACACGTCTGTTTGTGGCCCTTATTCTTTCAGGTGTGCATCTGTTTCTACAATGTTGTCATCAGAGGCTCATTTGCAAGACTTGATGAAGATTGCTGACTGATTCCAGGAATCTATATTTCATTAATTTTCTTTTCAGTGGTTATTGACCAGCTTTATATGAGCATCTGTGTCTTGCTATAAAATTACATGATTTTGCTATTTCATGTTGAAAAAAATCATGATTTTATAAAAGACACGGAGACAAATATTGTCTTGTCCTTGTGTTGTTTTGGTTGGGTTCATCTTTTCCCACCCATTTGGTTTTGTTTCTGTAGGTGATCTACAGTACTATAAGTTGTTATTCCTGAGTTTGTTCACTTGCTGTTTTCTGGTAGGCTGTGTGTTGATTGATCATTGCTTTATGTGTTCATGGTGTTCGTATTTCTGGATTTCTGGTGTAGGACTGTTTGCTTGCGGATACTCCGATATTTATATTGCTGTTTTAACCGTTGGGCTTCTGTTTTTTTTTTTTTGCAGCGTGACTCTGACGTTGTTCCTGATTTATCCCATGTGCACTATTATTTGGTACATCCTGAATTTGGCGTTTCTTTTGTATCCTGGATGATTTGTTTCCTGTTTTTCTGTAATTTGGTAGACTTGGTTGCCATATAATTCACTTGTGCCAGATCATTGTAAATGGACTGTTCCTGTTGCTTGTTGTTATGCTGGGATCTGGATAGGGACTGGCTGTGGTCACTGTATGTTCTGTTGTTTCTATTCTGTTTATTCTTGGTGGACAGTAAAGGAAGGGTAATGTAATACTCACCTCCATGTCTTTAACAAAATCATCATCATGAAGATTATAAAACAGCGAAATCGTGTAATTTTCCTTCATCAATTTGTGATTATGAGGTATTGAGGGTAGACTGATGTGGAAAAAAAAATAATAATTTAAACTCTTTTAGCATGAGGTGACAACATCAAGAAATTTGAAAATGAATATGAAAGCTCTGTAGAAATGGTCTATTCATAATATTTAAACCTTGTTATGTTAAGAACTGTAGAATGTTTTCTTTATCTTATTAGCCAACAAGAATACCTGTTAATGCAAATAGTGGATTTTCCAAAGATGCTTGGTTGGCAGCCTCAGCTCTTTTGTAACATGTTCCTAGGATAGCGCTGCCGCTAGGTGTTTCAAACTCTACTAGTTTTAAAAATTACCAAGGACATTGTGTTTCAGTGTATGAAAAAATGAATGCACTTATATTTTAGTCTATGAAAACATTTTCATTCCAGTTGTGCCCCGGTTTCTACTGCAAGAAAAGGTCAAATAAATGTGTGTTCATAATATTTATAACATTATTTGTGTAAGAATGAATATGGGTTGGTAAAAACACATTAGATGCTTTTATTGGATTTTTTTTAAAACACACAAAGTAAAGTTGCACACTGCTAAGGTCAATCAACTAATAACCAACTATGTAATAAATAAGCAGTTTTGCAATCACCTTACTAACATATATAATGGAGGACAAAGGATGAAAACATGTTAAATAGCAAAGATAGTGGAAGGCTATGAGGAATTTGATAAGAAGTGACACACAACGGAGTAAGAGTTATGTAACAAGACGTATTTGAAAAGAGTATAATGAAGAAGTTGGTTATCCTAATTTACAAGGATTTTGGTGCAAGTGGTACCAGCATTCATAGAGTGCCATATCTTCTATCAGAAATAGCAACACCATTTCTGTTTAACAGTATAGTAAATAATACAGAAAAATCATAGGAATATAGCGGAAGCAGCCCCTATATGGTCAAAGGCAAACTGTCATATTTTATTATTTACAAAATTACATGTATATATAGCCTTTTGTGCATTTTACTGTGTGATGTATAAGTTAATATCTATTTTAAGTGCATCTGCTGACTTATCCTTGTTCTACACAGAACACCTTAAACCTCACTGGTCAAAAGCCAAGCTTATTTGACTACTGTGCTGGCAGTCAAGTGCTAGTGTTCGTTCATGAATCCTGAAATCATTAGTGAGCACAGTGCACTTAAAAATACAATATAGAGAGATATTTACAAGAACAGTCTTAAAATATTCTCAATGTTAAACTGATTAACAAATATGAGCTCAGCTGTAAATTGGATTCTATAAGGCTCCTTGCAATACAGTAAGGCATCTTTACACATGTGATAGAAACAGGGCCGGACTGGGGATACAAAGCAGCCCTGGAAAAAGCTATGCCAGCCCCATAAGTCATTGTGCCATGTATTGTGTGTAATATATATATATATATATATATATATATATATATATATATATATATGATATACACACTACACACACTCTGAAAGGACCAACATTTTGAATTACAAAAAGAAATATACCAATAACATGTAAGGCTTGACACCCCAGATGATATATATATATATATATATATATATATAGATAGATAGATAGATAGATATTGTGTGTGCTTATATATTACTCAATCATCTGGGGTGGCAAGACATAGCCTTAAATAATATTATTGGTATATTTATTTTTCTAATTCAAAATATTGGTCCTTTCTTTCAGAGTAAAGCATTAAATTATACAGTAAGCATAACCACATGCAGACACAGATAAACTCACTGACACAAGCTCATAAGCTCATTAATGCGCAGGCTCACAGACAGACAATCTCATTGATATACATACGCTCATAGACATAAAAACACAAGCTCACTGATACACACAAATAGGTTCACTGACAGACAATCTCACTGACACACACAGACAAGCTTATTGGTACACAAACAAATTTAGTACAGACAAACTGACACGCACAAGCTTACTACAGACAAGCTCACTGTCACACACACATGCTCACTACAGACAAGCACACTGACACACATGCTCACTACAGACAAGCTAACACACACACTCACTACAGACAAGCTCACTGTCACACACAAGCTCACCACAGACCAGCTCACTGACACACACACATGCTTCCAACAGACAAGTCCACTGACACACCCATGGTCACTACAGACAAGTTCACTGCCACACACACACAAGCTCACTCACTAGCAGCCACACACACACACACAAGCTCACTCAGGAGCAGGCACACACACAAGCTCACTCAGGGACATTCACACACACACACACACACAAGCTCACTCACTACCAGACACACACAAGCTCACTCAGGGGCAAACACACACAAGCTCACTCACTAGCAGTCACACACATACAAGTTCACTCACTAGCATCAACACACACACACACACACATACAGGTTCCCTTACTAGCAGCCACACACACTCATACAAGCTCACTCACTAGCAGGCGCACACACACAAGCTCACCCACTAGCAGCCACACACATACAAGCTCACTCACTAGCAACACACACACACACGCAAGCTCACTCACTAGCAGCCACACACACACACACACACACTGGTTCCCTTACTAGCAGCCAGACACACACATAGGCAAACTCACTCACTAGCAGCAACACACACACACACATACACACACACACACACACACACAAGCTTACTCACTAGCAGCCACACACACACAGGTTCCCTTACTAGATGCCACACACACACAAGCTCACTCACTAGCAGTGACACACACACACATGCAAGCTCACTCACTAGGGGCCTGTCACGGTTCTCACCGATCCACAGGTGCCAAAAATGGGATTTGAACTCTGAACTCTTGTTGCCTTAGTCCTGGTGTCTTGCCTCTGAGACACACTTCAGTTCATGTTTCTGCCTGATGTCCTATCCTGCCTTGTCTGCAGCACTAGGGGACTGGACTTTACCTGTGACTGCTCCTGTCTCTCAATGTCCACCTGAGGCAGATAGCTCATTAGAAAGGTATTTAAACCTGCCTCTCCATGAGAACATTGTCAGTTCTTTGATTCTGGTGATCGTATGTTGTTCCTGTTATATCGCCTGAAAACCTGTTCTCCAGATTGACCCTGGCTCCTGACCTTGGCTTTCCTCCTTTCTTATCCTGACCTCTGTTATGGTCTGACTTTGGCTTATCCTTGACGATCTGTACTGCAAATTGGAGCACCTTTCATGCACAGACCCTGTGCACAGATTCACGCTCCTGGTGGTTTCTAACCTTATCACCTTGGACTCTGTATATTTGCAAGGGTGAGCACAAATCTCTGCCTACCGGACTCCCACCTCAGGCAAACCCTGACAAAGCCACACACATACAGGGTCACTTGCTAGCAGCGACACACACACACAGGTTCCCTCACTAGCAGCCACACACACACACACACACACACACAAGCTCACTCACTAGCAGCCACACACACACAAGCTCACTTACTAGCAGTAACACACACACATACAAGCTCACTCACTAGCAGCCATATGCACACACACACACACACACACACACAAGTTCACGCACTATCAGGCACACACACACCCACCTCACTCACTAGCAGCAACACACACTTCACTCACTAGCAGCCACCCAGAAACACACACACAAGATTGGAACAGCTGAGGTATTAGCTAGCTGTCACTATTTATACTCTCTTTTGGGTCATAGTAACCTTTTATTTACATTTTTTGTAAGGATGTACACGTGGAGATAGATAAGGCACTGGTACCTTGCTTCTTTTGGCTATATGATTACTTCCTATGATACAAGAACCAGTTACCACCATCCCCACTGCTCTCTTAGAATCTGGGGTAGCTATTCTGCAAGGGAGATGGTTCTTTGGTATTGGTAAGTTGCTGAATTAGCACAGCAACTGAGGTACTGTGCTCTATTGCAGGTATTCATTTTCTGTCCTGTGCTGGTAGTAGGCTGTTGTTTTTCTTCGAACAGCCAATGCATTGGCTAAATGTCCCTATTTATACTCTCCTTTGCGTCATAGTAGTTTTCTATTTATCTTGTAACAAGGGTGTACAAGTGGAGATACATACAGCACTAGTACCTTGTTACCTATGACCATATGATTACTTCCTGCAATATTTAAACCAGTTTCCACCATTACCACTGTTCTCTGAGATTCCTTCCCCCATATCTGCTATTTCTTATTTTGTCAATATCAGTTAGTGTATCTGAGGCAAAACTCAATAAAGCCTGATTAGATACACATTTACTGATTTTAGTCTTAGCCCTCCTTTAGCTACCCCTGTACACCATTTTATACTTTATTTTATGCTGTATAGAACATTTACCAGTTTTTGGAACCTATAGTTCCACCATTTTGTAGTTGTCTAATTTCTATAGAGTTCATACCCAGGCTAGACTGATTCTAATTCATTTTCAGTGGACCCGCTGAAAAAGCTGTTTAGTTAAGTTAGTAACAAGCTTAGTAACATTCTTTAATAAGGAAATGGGTCCAATATTTGAGTATTTATTTGGATCCTTAACCGGTTTAGGAGGGGTGACAATCTGAGCACATAACACTTCACCGGGCATTTTCCTTATGTTCCAATACAAATTGAATCATTTGGTAAGATGTGAGATTAAAATATTAAAATATATCTTATAGTAAGACATTATAAAGCCATCTTGTCCCACCGCCTTGCTAGCTGCTGTATTTTTAATAGTCAAGCACTTCTTCCTGGGAAATAGAGTTTCCAATTTATCTGAAGGAATTTTTTGGTAAATTAATTTTGTCCAAGAAAGAGTAAATTTTTTCTAAAGTGTGTTTAGTGATATTAGAGTCAGAGTTAAAAATCGCTTAAGGATTTATAATATTCAGCAAACAAGCTGCTGATCTTTACGAGATGGTTTACTTCCTTACCATTATCGTTTATAAGATATTCAATCCAAGATTGCGAGATTCTATGTCTCAATTTAGAAGTCAACAAGGAAGATGCTTTCAAATGCTAATACCAAGCTTGTATGTTCCAATTAGATAGTGCCAGTCTTAGGGTTGATGTCTTTTATAATAGCCAATAATGAGGGGGATGGGACCAATTTGTTTACTTGTTTCAGATTACAAAATTCCTTTTCTGGGGGTTTTGAAATTTTTGGATCTTGTTCTTTTCAGATAAGATACCCGTCGAATATCATGCCCTCGGATTACAGCTTTATGAGCATTGCAAAACATATCACCAGCCAAGTCCAGTTTTAAATTTTTCTTCAAAATATTTTTAAGAGTATTCTCTGCTGGCATTTTTTTTCCATTTCCAACACTAGATTACCATTTAATTTCCATAAACTGCCTTGAATGACCCAACCATGATCCAACCAACTAACATTTAAAATCTCAAATCGTAAATATATTGTAACGTTACTTTGTTCACCAAGAAACTTTCAATATGCGAATGCATGTTGTAATATGAATAAACTTTCTCACTTTCATCATTCACTCTCCATGCCTCATAGAGCTCTTGTTAAAAAAGGTATTGTGAACACTTAATTGTCAAACGTTTACTCGCATTCCTATCAGACAGATGTACATTTTCTCTCACTATGCCTAATTCTTCATCTAAAACAAAATTAGTATCACCACAAATCACCAATCTCCCATGGTTTTTACCCAAAACCTTCCTCACAATATTTTTCAAAAATTTAAGTTGACCCAAACTTGGAAAATGTACATTCACAATTGTATAATCTAAATGAATAAGTTTCCCAAATCCATATTAAAAATCTGCCTACTGAATCGTCCATAAACTGAATCATAAATAAGTCACAATAATGCCACAATTCTACTAAACAAAATAGAAACTCCTCTTGATTTTGTTCTATAGGTGTTATGGAACAATATAGGGAAATGCTTCACCATCAAGCTTGAGACAGTACTGTCTTTGATTGTGTCTCCTGTATGCACACAATATTATTATGTTATTATTTAGTGCCAACAAATTCCGCAGCGCTTTGCAGTAGGTGGACGAACAGACATGTAGTTGTAACTAGACATGTTGGACACACAGGAACAATGAGCTTACACGCTAGAGGGAGTGGGGTAAAGTGACACAAAAGGTAAAGATAGTATTAGACTAATGACAGTTGCAAGAGAGGAATCAGTCGGGAGCTATTAACAGTTTAATTGATACACTTTTATGAAGAAGTGGGTTCTTAATGGTTTTTTGAAGGAGAGGAGATTGAGTGAGCATCTAACGGAGGAGGAAAGTGAGTTCCACAGGAATGGTGCAGCCCTCGAGAAGTCTTGAAAGCGAGCATCAGAGGTGGGAATACGGACAGAAGATAGACGTAAGTCTTCAGCAGAGCGTAAGTGCCTAGACGGGACATACTTGTGTATTAGGGAGGATAGATAAGAGGGAGCAGCATTATGTAGAGATTTGAAAGCAAGAACCAGAATTTTAAATTAAGCCCTATATCTTACAGGAAGCCAATGTAGGGACTGACAGAAGGGTGAGGCATGGGAGGTGCGGCCGGACAGGAAGATGAGCCTCGCGGCCGCATTCATTATGGACTGTAGTGGCGCAAGTTGGGAGCACGTAAGACCACTGAGAAGCGGATTAAGGTAGTCAAGGTGAGAAAGGACAGTGGAATGGACCAGCACCTTAGTCGCATCTGGCGTTAAGTAGGGTCGGATGCGCGCAGTGTTTTTGAGATGGAAACAACAGGATTTGGCGATAGACTGAACATGAGGCATGAAGGAAAGGTCGGAGTAAAAGAGAACACCTAAGCAGCAATATCTACTATAAAGCTTCCTTAAACAACACCTTCTCTTGTGTGTTCAGACACTGCATTTAATTTTAATTATGTCAGCAGGTCCTCTAATAGTCAAAACAAAATGAAACCACATTGGAGTCCAAAAACAGATAGTGGGAGTTTTTATATACAATTTGTCAAAATACCCTTAGGTAAATGCCATGACTACATATAAATATATATTTTTGCGGGGCAATTTTGTATTCTGCCATGGCTATTAAACATACCAAATTATAAAATCATTCCACATTGAAATTGTATTTTACTTAATGTACTTTGTGAACTGTAAGTACTAAAAATAAACTGTCATTTTAGACAAATGATATAATCGGCAATTCTGGACAAATATGTGAATATATTTTTAATTACTTTTCTGAAGCTGCATTTAATTATGTACATATTATTATTGCCAAAACTGTAAAAACTAAATTAGTTTTTAATTTGATTTGCCTTTTTTTTTTTTTTTTTAAATATTTGATAATGGTTTATGAGTATGCCATAAAAAAAAAGTAATTTGGGCCTTTAAGAAAATGGTATGTAATATGTATTGGTGCAATAAATAAGAAAGGTGAAAATCGTGGTTGAACACACACATAACAAAAATGTCAACACTGCTGGTGTCAATAAATACAAAACAAGCAAACTGAAGCTGTATCACTAAAGAGTTAATAATCCTTTGCTACCTCCCATTTTCCCTTGGACTGTACATACTACCTTTCTATGCCTAGCATTGCTAGCTTATTAACCCCTCATTTCCTGGTGAGATTTAGAAGTTTAATGCAATACATACAAACACTACAATAATAAAAACAAAGATTGGTTCTTACCAGATATATTGTCAATCCTTGAGCTTCAGACCTGATCAATGCACTCCACGCATGAACAAAAAAATAACAGATTCTGTAAGGGACACCAAAAATAGTGTCTTGCCCAGATCACATAGTTTGAAAAGCTTCCTTACTGAGACGTGTACACCAGCAATATATAGGAGGAAGAAGAATACCATAGACTGGCATACATCAAACAATAATAATTTTTAATTTTACTGTAAACTGAAGATTTTTGTATGTTAGACATAATGAAGAAAACCGTAATTAATTGGAAATAATCTTAGCATTGTATAATCTGCACACGTGTTTACGTACCAGAGTGGATGTGATATTATATTTTTCACACCTGGAGTGTCAATGGGAAATTGATAGCTTTTCCTGTTCCTATTTTACTGAAACACAGGCACCTGACCCTGGCAGGCAACTATATACATATTTAAAAAAAAAAATATATATATATATATATATATATATATATATATATATATATATATGGGGGACCTTCAAAATGCATGCCACAAATATAGCTACAGAAATTATCTAAAGGTACACTATAGTCAACAGAACAACTACAGTTTATTGTATTTGTTCTAGTGAGTAGAATTGTTTTTGGGGTGGGGTAAGATGGGCACCTGAGAATCCTGAAGAAGACATCAGAAGATAAAGCATGAGTCAAAGAGGAGTAGATAAAATAATGAGGTTTTGGGAATTGGAGAGTAAAGAGTTAAGTGATGATGAGAAATTAAGTGGAGATAGAAGAGGGCTCATTCAAGCACATCATTATCAGTGTATGCTCAAAGTCAAAGGTGAATATAGTTAATGAAAGGGACATTATAAAGATGTTAAGGTTGGGATAAGTGCATACAGGATATTTTCTCTTGTACCATTAATGTAATAGAGTGAAATAACCTTCCTTGGTTAAAAAAAAACAAAAACAATGAGTGGTATAAAGCAAAATGCCAAAGTACTCCATTATATTCAGTAAACTATCCTGTAACAACACTGCATTATCCCCACAGTAAACACAATTTATGTGCAAATATTCAGTTAATACAGTAAGAGAAGCAAACACTGCTACAAGTTAATGGGATTGTATGCAGCGCTGTAAGGTCAGAGGAGTGCAAGGGTTAAGCAGAGCTGGTTAAGAACAGTTTGTATGTTAGAACCTTTAAGGTGCTTTGTCAATTGCTGATTGTTTCATGGGTAGTGGCTTCCGCATTAGAATGTTCAAGGGCTCAACAAATTATGCAAAGTGAGAGGCACCCAAACTGCACAAAATTTGAGTATAGAAGGTGTCAATTTTAGCTTACCTATTTGTGCTGGCAAACTTTTAAGACAAGTCTGCAAAATATAGCATAATCACAGAGTTAACCCTTACACCTTTTTTTATAAATAAAAATGATTTAAATTTAAATTATACATGTATTTTAATGTTTGTCATGTTGCATATTAAGGGTGAGGTTATTCTAATTTGAAGGAGAATAGACTTACCTGTTATTTGTTTTATAAGTATTAACCCCTTCGCAACGCATGACAGAAATTTTCCGTAATGCATATCTTACCGTTAAGGACGCATGACAGAAAGTTTCCGGCATTAACTAAAGTTAATCCCAGATCAAGGGGTTAACGCTGCTCCAGTCTGCCTCAGTATCGAGGAGCACCCGATCGCGCCATGCCTACAGCTGTGATAGGTCTGACAGCCTAATATGTAAACGGTCTCTGAATATGCATTTAATTTGCACTGGATCCATTTCGCCAGTAAATTGATGATTCAATGTGTAGGTCTATTTGTTAAACTGTTTGTTCAGAAAAATCTCCTGCAAAATTTAAATTAAAAAAAAAGGTTATGCTGGGACAAATTTGAAAAATGTTTCAAATGTATTTGTCTTAAATATTTTATGTTGGGTTTCAACTCATTATAACTCACTGTTTATAGGCAGTGAAAGAACTCCATCTCCTGGATATAATCGGACTACAACTCGCATAAATCTCTACCAGCCAAAGGCTGTAAAATCATCACAGAAGTCGTAGTCCAACAATTGAGCATGCGGCATGACACACCTGGTTTACTGAAAGGCTTTTCTGAAACAATTGGAACTGAGAAGATGGTATTACCATAAATTTTTACTCACATTTTATTTTGTTTGATGTGCACACACATGCAATAGATGATTGATGAGGTGTAAACAATAAGACTAAATGATTAAAAACATAAGAGAAGGCAATCTAGAATAATGGATATTTGTTACACATTATTGCCCCGTTACAGCAGCTGGAATTTACCTACCTCATTTCAGCTACAATAGCTGTATTTCATCTGCATAATATTCCCATTATTCTGGGATGACACATTTGATAGATTTCATATATTATCCCCAAAATGCTTCTGGTAATAGTAGTCACTTTATTGATTTCTATAAAGCTACTTATGCAGCACAGAGCCTTCACGTCCATTCAATGCATCATGGCTTTCACAGTCTGCATGCAAAACTAAGCTAAGGCTGGCTATGTTATTATTATTATCATCATTATCTTTATTAATGCATCACAATTAAAAAAAAAAAAAAAAATTATATATATATATATATATATATTGCCCATGTTTTCTTCAAGTGTTATTTGGGTAAATAGATGTTAAATTATCCTAAAAGCTATATTACACATATATTCCACATATGCTATTCATATTTGATTGTGCAAATAGTGAGAGCTTCTTTATTATTATATTTATTTTTCATTCAATGGCACTTTGAGAATTGGAAGATAGTTCTTGGAATGTTGCTATGGTAATTAATTTGTTAAAGTATTTTGAGCAGGTACTGCATTGTGATTGCAAACATTTATAGTTCATTGACTTAAAGTTAGCCTCACATTTGTATCCCACGTGGAAAGAATACATTGAAGTGAATTAAATAGACCAATTTGAGATAATGAAAAAAACCACAGGTAACTAAAAATATATTCTTGCTCATGTAGCGGGAGTCTTGGCTAGATGTTTTTTTTCTGTAGAATATTGAATGTAACAAGAAGGCTTTTGATTTTATTTGAGTTCTAGGCATTACGCACCTCATACATGTGAATGAACACTCCAAGCTCCTAAAACACGTCAGTCCAACAATATCTACAAACCTCCATTCATATGCCAGGTAAAGTTCATACCTCTGGAATCAGCAGGTATCACAGCTCATCCAGATCAGTGATATTAGATTTTAAGTAAAACTAGTCAAACTGACAAAATAGATCCCAGTGCAAGAAAGTCAAAACCGTACCAGTACCTCTGTTAATAGCCAAATACTAATAGTTTCTTGCTTTTAATTTAACAGACCAACAACGTTAATTGAATTTAAAGCATTTGCTTTTCCATATATCATCAACTCTCATTAAGACGCATCAAGCTGATTTAATATTAAGCGTATGTTTACATCCTGAAGGGCTGGATATGGAAGATTCATCCTCCCGCATGTCAATGAAGCCTAAACACCTGAATTAAAACCATAATGAAAATCAATTTCTCAAAGACATCAACAATGTCAGAAAAGTATGCTGTAAAATAGGGTATGCATGTTTATGATATTTGTTTTTTAAATTATTTTACATAGAGTGAGTATATAGTAATTCATGTTTCATATATCTCATATTCTACAGGGAACATGTATGTAAGGTATGTGACGAAGTGCTCTTCGCCACTTGGGCCTGGAGAGGACTAATTGCCAGCCTCTTGACTTCTGACTATGGGGCCCTGGGGTGTATGGCCCTTTAAAAACAGTATATGGGCATGTTGGGACTTTTTGGAACAATGCCCTTTTAAGACTGTGCCCCCAGACTGTTAAAGTACTGTGTTCGTGCCTTTTTCCCACTTGGTTCAGTAAGTGGGACTTACAGAACCACTTACTGCACAGGCGGACTACATAGAAGTGGAAGTGTGCGGCTAATTTACCTCCCAGGCTGGGAGGTTACTGCAGGTTAATTGCCGACCGCTGGGTGGCCGCCGTTCGTACAGTCAAACATGTGGCGGCGGCTATCTTTGTTAGTCAGCGGTGTGTGCAGTCAAATCCATAGAACAAAAATCGACTACAAAACGGCACAAACACCGCTGACTCTTACCTTCTCATCCACTTGACGATTCGGCTAAAATTATGCATTCGAATGGGGCTTTGTTCTTTTTCTGTGTGAAATAGACCAACCGCACAGCCCAAATCTATGGAACTCTTTTGGGCAGGAAAGCCATGCTTGCAAACGGTCAAAAAGGGCTTCCAGCTAACTTTTTAACCACTGGAGGGAATTGTATGATGTATTTGAAGTATGCTGATTAATAATATATAATTTATAGAGATTGGATGTATATTTTGTGAGTTATAAGAATTGTATAAAAACTGTATATTCTCCTGCCTGTGATAATTACTTTAGCCCATTGTGTTCAGTAATTATATCACAGGCAGAGGGGAGGATTTTGCTGTAATGAATGGGAGT
>CAKOES020000657.1:0-10394 GCA_933207985.1 Pelobates cultripes
ATGTCATAGACAGGGCCTTTTGAACACCTACTAATGTTTTTATAAATGTATGGTTTAATGTAACTGTGCAACAACGTTGCAATTAAATGTGCTATATAAATGATAACAGTTACTCCGCCCACTTCAGTTGTAGACTACTGGTGGAGGCAAGAACACTTCACACAATTTCCCCAGAAATTGTAGCTTTTTTAGTTAACAATAATTTACCAGTGAACAGGATGTATGAGGATTGACTGTTTCAAAATATATGTTATTATTTTGGGGTAAACACTTAATTTTTAGTATACACTACATGATTATTATTGTGATATTTATAGAGCGCCGTCAAATTCCGCAGCGCTTTACAATTGGTGGACGAACAGACATGTAGTTGTAATCAGACAAGTTGGACACACAGGAACAGAGGGGTTGAGGGCCCTGCTCAATGGGCTTACATGCTACAGGGAGTGGGGTAAAATGACACAAAAAGGTAAGGATAATATTAACAAAATCCCATCACAAAAACCATATAAGTTAATTGAATATTTTTGCAGAATGGAGAATAGTTAACTACATAGGATCGCACATAAAACATAGCATTGTTCCTAACTATTGGCCCCCAACTCCCGGCTGTCTGCTCCGCAAAAGATGGGTTGGAAATCACAAAAATCTATATTCCACACTCTTAACGAGTCCTGAGATATCAACCAAATGCTCCAGGGAACGCCTTGTCATAAGGCCACGATGCCACCAGACTGTAGATCAGCACAGGAGGATGACATGCACAAATTAATTCAAGACCCTAACATACCAACATCAGAAGATGCAATGTCAACTAGAAAAGCTACAATTTCTGGGGAAATTGTGTGAAGTGTTCTTCTTTGTGTAGGTGGGCTTGAAAATGAGGGAGTGGTGGCAGTTTAGAAATCATGTCCTGATTTTTCAGCTTTTGCCAGCTCCCACTCTAGTTTTGAACATTTTGCCATTCATTCCTATGGGACCAATTTCGCCCTAAGAACGACGATATTCCGTGAACCATTCGGCGAAATGTTCCACAAAGTAATAGCAATCCAATCAGGAACAATCCGCACGTTTCGGTATATTACGTTCTATGTAGTGTAAAAACTGTGGGAGGAGTTAGGGTGGTAAATTTGGCTATAATAATAACTAGAAAAGCTACAATTTCTAGGGAAATTTTCTGGGGAAATTGTGTGAAGTGTTCTTGCCTCCACCAGTAGTCTACAACTGGAGTGGGCGAAGTAACTGTTATTATTTATTTATATAGCACATTTAATTGCAACATTGCTGCCCAAAGTGCTTCAGTTACATTAAAACATACATTTATATAAACATTAGCAGGTATACAAAAGGCCCTGTCTATGACATCACTTGCTGCTCCAGCCTGGCGCTGGTCAGAGTATTTTGGCGGTTGCCATTTTCAAATGGTTGTATTTTAAAAACTATAAATCCTACAGCGAAGAGCTTTAAGACCCAGACCTACAGGGAGTGCAGAATTATTAGGCAAATGAGTATTTTGACCACATCATCCTCTTTATGCATGTTGTCTTACTCCAAGCTGTATAGGCTCGAAAGCCTACTACCAATTAAGCATATTAGGTGATGTGCATCTCTGTAATGAGAAGGGGTGTGGTCTAATGACATCAACACCCTATATCAGGTGTGCATAATTATTAGGCAACTTCCTTTCCTTTGGCAAAATGGGTCAAAAGAAGGACTTGACAGGCTCAGAAAAGTCAAAAATAGTGAGATATCTTGCAGAGGGATGCAGCACTCTTAAAATTGCAAAGCTTCTGAAGCGTGATCATCGAACAATCAAGCGTTTCATTCAAAATAGTCAACAGGGTCGCAAGAAGCGTGTGGAAAAACCAAGGCGCAAAATAACTGCCCATGAACTGAGAAAAGTCAAGCGTGCAGCTGCCACGATGCCACTTGCCACCAGTTTGGCCATATTTCAGAGCTGCAACATCACTGGAGTGCCCAAAAGCACAAGGTGTGCAATACTCAGAGACATGGCCAAGGTAAGAAAGGCTGAAAGACGACCACCACTGAACAAGACACACAAGCTGAAACATCAAGACTGGGCCAAGAAATATCTCAAGACTGATTTTTCTAAGGTTTTATGGACTGATGAAATGAGAGTGAGTCTTGATGGGCCAGATGGATGGGCCCGTGGCTGGATTGGTAAAGGGCAGAGAGCTCCAGTCCGACTCAGACGCCAGCAAGGTGGAGGTGGAGTACTGGTTTGGGCTGGTATCATCAAAGATGAGCTTGTGGGGCCTTTTCGGGTTGAGGATGGAGTCAAGCTCAACTCCCAGTCCTACTGCCAGTTCCTGGAAGACACCTTCTTCAAGCAGTGGTACAGGAAGAAGTCTGCATCCTTCAAGAAAAACATGATTTTCATGCAGGACAATGCTCCATCACACGCGTCCAAGTACTCCACAGCGTGGCTGGCAAGAAAGGGTATAAAAGAAGAAAATCTAATGACATGGCCTCCTTGTTCACCTGATCTGAACCCCATTGAGAACCTGTGGTCCATCATCAAATGTGAGATTTACAAGGAGGGAAAACAGTACACCTCTGAACAGTGTCTGGGAGGCTGTGGTTGCTGCTGCACGCAATGTTGATGGTGAACAGATCAAAACACTGACAGAATCCATGGATGGCAGGCTTTTGAGTGTCCTTGCAAAGAAAGGTGGCTATATTGTTCACTGATTTGTTTTTGTTTTGTTTTTGAATGTCAGAAATGTATATTTGTGAATGTTGAGATGTTATATTGGTTTCACTGGTAATAATAAATAATTGAAATGGGTATATATTTGTTTTTTGTTAAGTTGCCTAATAATTATGCACAGTAATAGTCACCTGCACACACAGATATCCCCTAACATAGCTATAACTAAAAACAAACTAAAAACTACTTCCAAAAATATTCAGCTTTGATATTAATGAGTTTTTTGGGTTCATTGAGAACATGGTTGTTGTTCAATAATAAAATTAATCCTCAAAAATACAACTTGCCTAATAATTCTGCACTCCCTGTACATTATGATACATAGTATGTCTCTGAAATATTAAAAATGAATGCACAGTCGCAGTTTAGAAATTGCCCTTCAAATTTTAGCTGGCTAGAGTGGAGTTTCAATGAATGTCAATGGATAGCGTGAGTTGCAAACAAATGGTCATATTGTGAAAATGATCAGGACTATGGCTTAGCCAGTTTTTAGTGGCAGCAGGGATAGCTGAACGTTTTGATATAAGATTTGTGTAGGTGGGCTTGAAAATTAGGGAGTGGTGGTAGTTTAGAAATCATGTCCTGATTTTTCAGCTTTTGCCAGCTCCCACTCTAGTTTTGAACATTTTGCCATTCATTCCTATGGGACCAATTTCGCCACAAGAACGACGATATTCCGTGAACCATTCGACGAAACGTTCCACAAAGTAATAGCACACCAATTGGGAACAATCCGCACGTTTCGGTATATTACGGTCTATGTAGTGTAAAAACTGTGAGGAGTTAGGGTGGTAAATTTGGCTATAATAAGAATAATATATATGTGAGATAACATTAAGTGGTATTGCTATGCAAGAACACTTAATGATGATGAAAGATACTAAACAGGACAATACCTACTGTATGAGAACATACAGAAACTACTACCAGCAGTGGTAAACCTGTGGTATAGACTGTTACATCCTGTATACAAGCTATAGAGCAAGATGTCCTGGATATTAAATAGGGACTAATGGCCTTGGAGGATACTACACAAATTCCAGGCATCCCAAACCACCCTATGATACTGTGTGGACTATCTTGGTGACCAGGACAGACAGAGCAATATCAAAATCAGAGGAGTTGCAGACACTCTTACCCCGGAGAAGCTGCCACATTTCATAAGATGCCTTCTCAAATCTGTGCTACATGCTAAACAAGCTAAGCAATTTACCTTTCTTGGGGTCTACAGTATCTCTATATCGCCTCAAGCACCCGTCAGTGCTTCTAAGGTCATTATCCTGTGATGCCAAACGCTCTGATAAAATTCACCTTACATCTGAATTACTAGAGAAAGCACTTTCACTTTAAATCGACTGCCCTTAACTTTATCCAATGATTTAAGTAGAGCTAGTTTGTGGTGGAGAAAGTCCATGCAACCCATCACCAAGTCCCTTCAAAAGCACAATGTGACCAATAATTGCAAACAATTTAGGACTTCAAGTCCAGCAGAAGCAGACACCGTTCTTAAGGAACGGGGGACTATCCAGTCTAACACCAGGCTCCTCCAGACATTCTTAAATGCACTTCTAGGATGTTGCAAATGTGGTATCTTTGGGGACATGACTGTATATGCTTTGTATGTGAAGCTAATTTCATTTCATTTTCTTTTTTTTATGGTAAATTTTTATGTTCAACCTGTAACCTGACAATCCACTTAGTGGTTAAGTAGGAGTATGTGCTGCTGATGATAATAATGATGTTAATGTTCACACAAGAGTGCTATAGTTCACGCTTATGACAGTCTTTACCCATAACTTTCCTACAGCGACAACTTCTTTGCAGAAATACACAAAATAGTCTCCTCTTCCCCCCCGCCTCCCCATTACCCATAGCTTAGAGGTGTAAAATCAGAACAAGCCTTTTTAATGGCCTATTAGTTATGTTTTGGGAGCTGCTTCAGTCATTGGACAAGGGCACATACTGGAGCCCGCCTTTCTGCTCTATGCTATTATTTCTTTGCTTGTAAAAAGATAAAAATTGTAAATACCATGTGGATTAAAAAGAAAATCTCAAGGTATCTTACTTTTGGCACTGTACTTACATGATTGTTTGAAAACTATAAGGCTAAAAAAAATATAACTCAGAAATCTGAAAAACAAAAAAGACATAATTGATTTGTGTGTGCCAAATGTCTGCTCAAAATTCCCTTTGTCTTCCATGTATACAGAAAATTGAATTTTCTTCTATTTGTCTTTGTTGGATAAAGATAATCTGGCCGTTGATTCTGTTGCTATGTTCTTTCCAAGTAAACACACCGCGCAGTGTTTTATAAAATAGTATATTCAATTCTTAAAAAAATGCTCACCCAAGTGGATACCTTCAAAGGACTTTAAAGAACAGATATGCATAGATATATTGTCAGCAGCAGTCCTTATTTCAGTGTGATTCTGAGCAGGGCCGGTGCAAAGAATTTTGGGTACATAGGCGAAGATGCATTTTTCCGCCCCCCAAAAACATCTTCACCCATGTGCCTCTTAACCTCCCTTTTGTGTTTCTTATCCCGTCTTTTAAATGTCTGACTCCCTTTAATGTATTTTATCTCCTATTTTTGCCTTTGTGTGTCTCCTATCTCTCCTCTTTGTATGACTCTTACATCCTCCCACATTTTGTGTCTTACTCCTCCCAGCCCATTTGTGTGACTCCTTTTCTCCCAGCCCCTTTGTGTCTTTTATTCTTCCCAGCTCCTTTGTGTGTGTGTCTCTTTCCTTCTCAAGCCCCACTATGTGTTTCTTTCACATCCAGCCCCTCTCCCTGTCCCTTAATGGTCCCCTCCCTTCTCTGACCCTTTCTGTTCCTCTCCCCTATCTCCTCCTTTCCCTGTTCCTCAGTGTTCCTTTCCCTTCCCCCCTCCTTTCCCTGTCCCTTAGTGTTCCTCTCCCCTCCCCCTCTGTTCCCTGTCGCTTAGTGTTCCTCTCCCCCCCTCCCTCCTTTTCCTGTACCTTAGGGTATCTCTCCCTGTCCCTTGGTGCGCCACCCACCCCCATAGTGGTCCCCTCCCCTTCCTGGTGTGCCTCCTACCTTTTTTGTAGCGTGGCTGAGCGGAGCGAATCCCGGTACAGTGAGCTTTTCCTGTCAGTCCTGCCAGGTACAGGAAACAGAAGTTCCTGTACCACGGTACACTCCGCTTGGCCACGCTACAGTCAGGGGTGTATAAACACTGACAGTCACACACACTCAGTGACAAACACACAGACATCTCTGACAGCCAGACTCACTTATCTGACACACTCATTCATTGACAGACACTCACACGCAAACTGACAGAAACACAAACACTGACAGACTCATTGACAAACACACACTGACACACACACACACAAACTCACAGACACTGACAGACATGTACTCACATGCACACACGCACATACTGACAGACACACTCACACACACTGACAGACACACATACTCACACACACTGACAGACACACTCACTCACACACACTGACAGACACACATACTCACACACACACTGACAGACACACCCACTCACACACATACACTGACAGAACCATACAAACTCACAGACACACATACTCACATGCACACACACACACACACTCACAGTAATTAATAATCTAAATTAAATTAAAATTTCCCACCCAGCCTCCCTACCTGGAGAGCTGGCGTGGGTATCTCATTGGTGGTCCAGTGGGGCTGCTGGGAGGCGTGCGGCTGAATTGGATTCTGAGGTGGCGAGGGAGCTCTGATCTCTCTGATCTGCTCCCTCGCAGGCTGTTTACTGATGCCGCGGGAGCCGGAATATGACGTCATCAGTAAACAGCCTGCGAGGGAGCAGATCAGAGAGATCAGAGCTCCCTCGCCACCTCGGAATCCAATTCAGCCGCACACCGCGCCGGGGATCCAGGAGGTGGCCTGGCAGGAGGGAGCACTTCCCTCCTGCCGGTTACTGGAATTTTGCGCCCCCAGCGCCGGTGCGCCCTAAGGTGGCCGCCTGTGCCACCTTGTGGAAGCGCCGGCCCTGATTCTGAGTGCGATGTGCATCAAAAGGGTCCTCCTCTCTCTTTCACCTCACAGGTAGTTGGATTGTCTGAATTTCGTTTTCAAGATACTTTCTAGAAAGCTGTTTTTGTCGTGTACCAAATTTGTTGTAATATGCAAGTACTTGCAATAGGTTTGAAGGTTGGTTTGTTTCTTTTGCTCTACAACGCACAGTATTCAGATTCTCTTCTTGGGGGAAAAAAAGTGAAAATGATCTGAGCTGACTGTTTGAAAGCTTACCTTTTAGATTCTGAAACACTGTTTTATATCATGAACTTTGTCTAATTCTATGTTATACATATAATTTTCTCCCTCGTTTACAAACCATTAAATGAAAGAGAAAATGGGATCTAATTTGAAAGCTATTTTCTCTTTTTTCCCCTCCTATTCTTTGCCCATCGGGACAAGACTTTTACGACTAAGTCCTTAGTGCCAAAATTAATGCTAACCTTGGGAACGGTTACAAACTGCTGATCAATATTCCTTCGAGTACAGCAGGGAAGATCTGTGTACTGCCAAGTAATTCAAGTAATTAGATAATTGTCTCTGATGCTTGCTTGAGCTTTAAAATAAATACATACATAAATAACTAAGTGCACCTGGGAAATAAAATCTGGACTTGATATGAATCATGCGGATTTAACTAAGATATAAAACAATAATAGAAAAATAAAACATCTGGTCAATTACATTTTATAGTCGTACATCTTCATCATAGCAAAAAGAAGAATTTTTTTTTTTTTTTAGTTAAGGTATCTATCAAGGAAAATAAATTGAAGCTTACCCAGAAAGAGTACTCTTTATTGCTATTGTGTGCAGTCCAAAAGTTGACAAAGTAGAAGAGCAAAAAAAAAAAAAAAAAAGTCTTTTATTTCTAACAGTGTCTTAACTATGAGCTTCCTGTAGATGAACGTCAAAATATCCTACAAAAACATTTTGACATGACTTTTTTTTTGGACAGCAAGATCACCATTAGGGTTTCGTGACATGGGATTTTCATTAGCACAGTATAGCTTACCACACTTTTTTGAATAGGAAAAAGCAAACAAATAGAGCTATATTTTTAACAAATATCCTTTTTTATTACCAAAACAATGAAGACAGTGATGAACTGCCATGGTTCAAGTAAGACAAAGCTGTTTGTAAACCTGCATTTATTTTTCTTCTCATAAAAGTGTAGCAATTGTCCGTTATATTACCTATCATATTTTGTAGTAATATAGTTGTCCAACTTCCTTCCCCAAAACAACTTGCATTTAGAATTTAGAAGCCAAACATGTTAACATCTAATTTATGTTTGACGTTTTTTTTTTCTTCAAATTATTATTTTATACCATTCCTGACCTTTAATGCTGCACCAACAGCGCAGTATTTTACAATTCAAGAATGACGATAATTGACAAGTAACTGACCTCCAGAGCTAATACAGACAAACACAAGGGATGTAGAAACCTCTGTTTAACGAAGCTTACTCTCACCAATTACTGAGTCACACGCATCTTTTTTTGCAATACACAGGTGACACCTATGTAAATTAAATTTTACCTAATATTTTTACATATACAAATTACATAAAGTTGCAGAATACACACATTTAACAAATCTGCTAAAATAACAAACGATGACTTGGTAAACATGCACACACAATGTATGCTACAACCTTCCAAATACATAGATCAGACAGTACAACACGTAAGTTAAAACACAGATCTTTAAACTGGTTTGAGTTAAAGAAATTACTTTTCTGTAGAAAGAAAATATACTTGTCACTTTTTCTTCTAATCTAAAAGACCTCTTTCTTGAGCAGACCAGCATCTATTTGCTTTACAGATGCTTTAGATTTTATCCATTTCTTATATTTTCATTTTCATCTGGAAAAAAAGATATGTACTGCAAATTACTTGTTCCTTCCGAAAATAACTTAAAGGGAAATATCACCACTGTGCGCCATTGTAAACGCTGGATTGAATTTCACAGAAAGGAAGGCTTGCCTTTCATTCAGATGTTTTGGATGTTTGTTTTGTCCATATAATAAAAGTCTGCCATATCTTATTTCTGGCAGGAAGGCCTTGTTAGTGCTATGAATGCCTGGATCAGTGTTAACCAAACTTTCCTTGTGTGTGTTTTGGCCTAATTATTTTCCCCTTAAACATGTGCTGAAAAAATGTAACCTTGCCTGTTTGACTGAATTTGGGCACATGCTGGGTTTGGTGTTTTCAATTTGTTGACACTTTCTTTATGTACGTCAGATGTATTATGTGAATAGTTTGTAGAGGACTGTAAAGTTAAAAAAAAAGCCCCAAAGTCTATATTGTGGAAAATAAGTTCCCATGCCTAAAATATAGTTAATGTTTCAAGCATTTTATTACAGTTCAAATAATAAAGCATATTTTATAACACACTTCTTTTATACTTCATATTGTATTGAGATTGATAATGGAAAGATGTTTTGGGCTTACTAAAGCCCTTCAAGATTTTTATACATAACAAGTACCAAGAGAGATTTTGAATATGCCAGCAGAACAGTAGAACAACACTTGGATAGATGGATCCATTTATACGAAACCATATTTACAATACATGTAACAAAATGCATCTTCTATAAACAAGTATGCATGGCTACATAGTTTTGTAATATTTGAAGGTTTACATTTCCTTTTACACTTCTGAGCATTAAAGCGGCACTGTCATGCCGAACTTACCTTTCCTCAATCTCTTCCTCTTCTCCCCCTCTCTCGGGATCTGTTCTTCTTTTCTTCCTGTCTTCTTTAGTTTTCTTTAAAATCATAAGACAAAGTAAGGGACTCTTTGCCTTATGGAGGATTCCTCCGCTTGACCAGCTCTGACCAGCGGAGGAGCAAAGTGTGCTTCATTTCCGCTGGTCAGAGCAATTTTCCCATGATCCCTAGCTTTCCTCAGTGATCCCACAATGCTTCCTGTCACTTTACACAAAACTGCCGAATTGCGTTCTAACTGAATGAGAACAGTCTGTTCGTTTCTTTTAGAACGCAATTCGGCATTTTATTCGGATCAGAATTTCATTCTAATGAATGAAACTCTGATCCTATTCATTGCTGTGGCTGCATTTTGCAGCCGCTTAGTAGATAACTCCCTAATTCCCACGGTATCAGGGAGCTATCTACTAAAAGACTGAAAGACCTAAATTGGTCTAACAGCCAACTTTACTAATACTAAGTAAAGATTACTTAGTATTAGTAAATAATATGCCCCTACTCGCTATATCGCGAGTAGGGGCATGTCTGGTAAACAGTGAGCAGCCTGTGGCTGCTCACTGTAAAAAAAACTATTGGCCCCCACCCCTAAACCACGGGTGGGGGCCCTAAAATAAAATAAGGGGGGGGAGACCTACTGCCCCCCCCTGCCCCCACCCCTGGGCGGCGGGTGGGGGCCATAATGAGAATGGGGGGGGACCTACTGCCCCCCCCCCGGCCCCCACCCCTGGGCGGCGGGTGGGGGCCATAGTGAGAATTAGGGGGGGACACCTACTGCCCCCCCCCCCGGCCCCCACCCCTGGGAGGCGGGTGGGGGCCATAATGAGAATGGGGGGGGACCTACTGCCCCCCCCCGGCCCCCACCCCTGGGCGGCGGGTGGGGGCCATAA
>CAKOES020000657.1:10494-21030 GCA_933207985.1 Pelobates cultripes
ATGGCCCCCACCCGCCGCCCAGGGGTGGGGGCAGTAGGTCCCCCCCCATTCTCATTATGGCCTCCACCCGCCGCCCAGGGGTGGGGGCCGGGGGGGGGAGTAGGTCCCCCCCCATTCTCACTATGGCCCCCACCCGCCGCCCAGGGGTGGGGGCGGGGGGCAGTAGGTCCCCCCCCATTCTCATTATGGCCCCCACCCGCCGCCCAGGGGTGGGGGCCGGGGGGGGGCAGTAGGTCCCCCCCCATTCTCACTATGGCCCCCACCCGCCGCCCAGGGGTGGGGGCGGGGGGCAGTAGGTCCCCCCCCATTCTCATTATGGCCCCCACCCGCCGCCCAGGGGTGGGGGCCGGGGGGGGCAGTAGGTCCCCCCCCATTCTCACTATGGCCCCCACCCACCGCCCAGGGGTGGGGAGTAATGCCCCCCTCATTTACTACATGGCCCCCACCAGGGGTGGGGGCGGGGGGTAGGACAGTAGGTCCCCCCCCCCATTCTCATTATGGCCCCCACCCGCCGCCCAGGGGTGGGGGGAGTACTGCCCCCCCCCCTCATTCTCACTGTTTAGGGGTGGGGGCCAATAGTTGTTTTGTTTTTTTGTTGTTGTTTTTTTTACAGTGAGCAGCCACAGGCTGCTCACTGTTTAGTGGACATGCCCCTACTCGCGGTATAGCGAGTAGGGGCATTTTGGAGATTTTTATCTCCCTTGTGCTATTATGGGGGTCATATTGACCCCCATAGAGTGAGAGGGGGACCTGGGGGGGCTTATGAAGTGGTGGGGAGCACTGCTCCCTGCCGCTTCTATAGTTACATATTACAAGGAGGGAGCTGCGTGCCGGTAGCTCCCTCCTTGTAATAAACTGCACGAACAAACATACACTGATACATTGTGTTAGTTTGTTCGGCTGATCTTTCTATTCACTCATTCGTCTGTCTGATGAATGAATGAATAGCTGAAATTCCCGTTCGCATGTCCAGGTGTTTCACTGGGCATGTGCGGGAATCTCACAGTCTGCCTAGTGTGGGCTGATGACGTGTCCCACAGGGACTTCACCTACCCACACAAAGATGGCTGCGCCCTGAATATAGATCGGGGCAGAAAATAAAGATTTAAAAATAGGTAATGTGGGGGGCTTAGGGGCATTTGGGGGTGACTAGTGGGTCAATTGGATGTAGTGGAGGCGGGAGGGGGGTTAAAAAAAAAACAGAATTCGGCATGACAGTGCCGCTTTAAATATTACAAACAGTACGTGTCAGACATGTGATACTTGACGTACATGTTAACATTTCCTCTGTTACATCACCATTGTTCGTTAATTTTTCAATTAAACTATTCTGTTACTAGTTACAATTAAGATCCTTCACATTTTTTTTGTTTGTATAACCTGGAGAAAAACCAGCGGTAAGCAATTCGAAAAACCTTCTAAGGTGAGTAGTTTTCGGTGCCTGTTGTATCGCTTGGTATTTAGGTTGGGACTTAGTGACTTGGCCCTTTTTCGTGTAGCCCTGTAGGTGTCAGAGGGCGCAGTGTAAGTTAGGGTGCAGAACTCTGCACCTGTGTCCCCTCCCAGGTGGAAGGTGGAAAATAAAGAAAATCTATAAGAAAAAGAAATAGTCAAGAAAGGAGGGGGGGAGAAAGAGAGAGGGGGTGTACGCCGGTGCGGTGTACCGTGCGGCGGGACCAGAGTTCCTCACCGTGTGCACGGTGTTTATGGGGGCCCTCCTGTCGACTCCCTGCTCCTATGAGGAATGGGTTATGCTGTGTCAGACATACTCACTACTTGTCCAGGGTTCCCACTTTTTTTTCAAATTTAGTCGTGGATCCTCTAACCCTAGCTGTTAGGTTGCCCATTAGGTATACCTCTTTTATGTTTGAGATGACCCTCTTAATGGGTGGCATATCTACCTTTAGCCAAGACTGAGCTAGGGCTCTCCTAGCTGCTAATGTGATTTTATGGATCAATTTCTGTTCTCTTTTTGTCCAGTCATCTAGTTGTCTGTTTAGTAAGTATGTCTAAGGGTTAAGCTCTGGAGCTCTCTGAAAAAGCTTCTTGACTATATTATATACTTTCTTCCAATAGATTTGTAACCGTGGGCATTCCCACCACATATGGAGGTATGTGCCCCTGTGGCCGCATCTTCTCCAACAGTCGTCAGATGGTGTTTGTTTCGTGTGATACAGTTTGACAGGGGTGGTGTACCATCTGAACATTGTTTTGAGGGATTGTTCCTGGAGAGATATGCATATAGATACAGAGTTATTTCCTCCCATATGTCCCTCCATTCCGCCCCTTCTAGTACCTCTCCCAATTCCCTTTCCCATGTTTCTGTGCATGTCAGTGCACCCCACTCCTCTGTTTTGGAACAGATGTGTGCGTGCATCATGGTTATTAATCCATGTGGTGTTGTTTCCTTAAGGCACATTTTCTCGAAAAAGGTCAAAGGTCCCTTCCCCGCCTTTTGTATTTGGGGGTGTTGTGTTAAGTCTTTCAGTTGTAGATACCGAAATAAATCTGCGGGTGTGAGATGTGCTTTCTGTTTGAGGTGTTCAAATTACACTATATCATTGTCATGAAACATGTGGCAGATTCTTTGCAATCCCACTTTTTCTATGTTTGCGAACTCTCTAGGTGCCATACCTGGGGGGGAAGGCTCTATTTCTCCGTAGGGATGTTAATGGGGATGGCGAGGTCACCAGTTTGTATTTGTGTGCCGAATTATTCCCATATTCTTAGGGAGTTTAATATTGCCAGGCAGTTTGTTCTCAAAATTGGCCTATCTTCTTTGGGTACCCACATGTGGTATTGGGGTAGGTCTGGTCTGGTAGGTCGGCTCCTTATTTCCAGTGGAGCGTGCCACATGGCCACCTGGGCAAGTTGTGCTGCTAAATGATAAAAATATAAACGTGGTAGTCCCAGCCCCCCTCTCTGTTTCTGTTTGTATAGGATGTTTTGAGATATTCTATGGCATCAGTTTTGCCATACGAAATCTCCAATAGCTTTCTGTAGTGGGGCTAGATCTGATTTTAGGAGTTTAATGGGTAGTGCCTGGAAAAGGAACAATATACGGGGCAATACATTTATTTTTACCACATGAATATGTCCGATCCAAGAAATGGGTTTATCTAGCCATTTTTCCATATCCCGAATCAGTGTTCGTATGAGCGGTGCGTAATTCAGTTGGTATATTTTGGTCGGATCGCTCGGTAATTGGATCCCTAGATATTTTATGTGGCCCTTTGCAATGGGGATGCTATGATTTGTACGCCGCAGACAGGCCCATCGGCAGAGCGCTGGATTTTTCTAAATTGGCCTTGTAGTCCGAGAAAGCTCCGAATTTTGTGAGGACTTCCTGTAGGGCACCCATGGATTCTTTCGGGTTTGTGAGTGTCAGGAGGACGTCGTCCGCATAAGCAGATACGAGGAATTCCTGTCCTCCCACCGTAATCCCTCGTATGAGAGGGTGTTTACGTAGAGCTTGTAAAAGTGATTCCAGAGTGAGCACGAACAAGAGCGGGGATAGGGGGCATCCCTGGCTTGTTCCGTGCCCCAGCTAAAAGGGTTTAGGCCTGGTGCCAGCGATTTTCACTTGTGCGTACACTTGGTTATACATGGCTTTAATGGTGGATACATATTTTTCCGGGAATCCCCAAAACGTCAGGTGATTAAAAAGATAGGGCCATTCTACCCTATCAAAGGCTTTCTCCACGTCTATCGATACTATTACAGTAGGTGTGTCCGTGGTCGTTTGTCGCCAAATGAGGTCGAGGTTTCTCCTGGTGTTCTCAAATAGTTGTCGGTCGGGTATGAAACCCACTTGGTCCGGGTGGATTAGGGTTTTTAAAAAGGGGTTGAGATGGTCCGCCAGAATTTTCGCTAGGATCTTTATATCGTGATTGATAAGGGAGATGGGTCTGTAGTTGTCTTGGAGTAAAGGGTCTCTCCCAGGTTTGTGGAGTAGTATTATGTTAGCCATTGACATCTCCCTCTCTGGGTTCACACTTTCCATAAAGTAATTTAAAAGCCTTTCCAAGCGGGGTGAGAGTTCTTCTCTGAAGGTTTTGTAATACGCTCCGTCGAATCCGTCTGGTCCCGGGGCTGTATTGCCTTATCTATGTCTTCTCCTGTAATGGAATCGTTCAATAGTTGAGCTGCTGCTGTTGGGAGTTTTGGTAGGTCGAGATTTTTCAGGAAGGCTCTCATTCGCGATTCCGTCTCTTCCCTGTTCCGTAGGGTCTCTGGGTGTGTGATTGTAGAGCTTCTCGTAGTAGTCTATGAAGACCTGAGCTATGTCTGAGGGGGTATTTGTGATGGAACCATCTTTATGTTTGATCGAAGTAATGTGTGTCCTATCCTGTTGTGGACGTATTGTCCTAGCCAATAGGGTGTCCATCTTATTTGTTTTCTCATAATA
This sequence comes from Pelobates cultripes, assembly GCA_933207985.1. NCBI lineage: Eukaryota > Metazoa > Chordata > Amphibia > Anura > Pelobatidae > Pelobates > Pelobates cultripes. The sequence goes on from CAKOES020000657.1 coordinate 14,903, forward strand.
GGATCTCTTGGTCCATATGAGCGCTTTCGCTGTGTCTTCCAATAGTAGCTCGGTGATGGATTGTCTGGTCTCTGTTAGATGTTCCAGGATCTGTCGGTGCGGTCTTGTGTTGTAGTTCCACCTTTCTTAGTGACTCTAGTAGTTGGGTCAGTCTCTGCGTCTTTTGGGCTTTTTTCGTGTGGCCAATTTAACGCGTGTGCCCCTAATTACGGCCTTGTGTGCGGCCCATATAACGCCTGGGGACATGTCCTCCGTTTCGTTTGTGGTGAAGTAATCTTGAAGTTCTTTTCGGATTGCTTCCTAGGATTCACGGTCTCAACAGGTGGGGGCTCAATCTCCAGTTCCATGGTGAAGCTGTACTTCGATTTCACAATTTCAACGATATGTCGGCGTGGTCTGACCACGTAATGGACCCTATCGTCGAATCAACCACTCTGGCCATACTAACATTATTCACCAGCAAATGATTATCCTGGAGTACGTCCCATGCGGTGCAAGGTAGACAGTGTAGTCTAGCGAACTCGGGTGTTGAGCCCGCCACACGTCTATCAGAACGGTGTTTTGGATGAATTTGTGGAATATTTTGTCCTGGCTCCCTCTCCCCTGCGATCTTTGTTGGCCTCTTCCAGAGCTTCTGTCTGAGGCTGGGCACGGTACAGCGTTCATATCACCCCCTACAATGAGCATGCCATGTGGTAGGGCTTTGATTTTTGTGTGCATGTTCCCCCAGAAGACTGTGTCGGGTGCATTAGGCGCGTAAATATTGATCAGGTGTACTGGATGGGAGTATAGGGTGCCTGACAGTATTACATATCTCCCTTCCGTGTCTAGGTCTGATGTTACTATATGGAGTGGGCATTTGTTATGTATGAGTATAGCTACCCCGCTGCCCTTACGATGTGATCTGGCTTCGTAGTGGAGTATGTGCGGACCCGTAATTGGAATGTAGTACGTTTGGAAATATGCGTCTCCTGTACAAAGGCTCCTAGTCTTTTTATCTCTCGGAACATCAGTCTTCTCTTTTTTGGGGCATTCAGTCCTTTAACATTAATAGATGTCAGTTTTAAAGTCATCCCTGCAGTTGGGTAGTGCGCCTAACCTTGGTCTCTGACTCTTGAACAAGGTGTGTCCCAGCGTCGTGGACCCTCCAGTGTGGCTCCAAGTCACCGTGCCACCCAATACCCGTCGCCGACGTAGAAGGGGTGAGAGGATAAAGAGAGGAAGATAAGAGTAAAGAAAAGATGAAACTTAGAGAGAGAAAGTGTGTGTCTGGACTTACTAGCCGCCAGACCGGTGTGGGGTTCCATTCCCTGTCCCATGGCCCTACCAACTTGGGGTGTATGAGATAAGGGTACCTACACCTGGTAACTACCACATCACTTACGTATCGTGTTTTGTGCTATATCAATGGTCTTGTCATGACACAATAGATGGACTTTGTTTGCCCTATAGTCGCTGAGGTCCCCTGAGGGCTCTCCTTATGCATCTCGTGTGGGGGGGTGGACAGCCTTCCTGGTCCTATTTTCCTTCTTCCGTTATTGCCGAAGTAGGCTGATGTGGGGATTAGGTTCTAATGCGACTGGTTTCCAGGTTGTCTCGGGTGCACTGGGCTATTTCCCTGTGCATGGGTTCGTCTGCTAGATTGTATGTGGTGGGGGGTGGGCCGTCTCTGTTGTATCCATATAGGACCTAACTCTCTAGGGCTTTTGAGTGATCCCTTTGCTGTGTCTATGAGCGTACTATGGTGTGGGAGGGTTACTATTCACTGTAAGTGTCAGGGTTGGTATGGTTTTGCAGAGCGTTGATTCTTGGTTAGAGTATCTTAATCCCCCGTTCGATAAAGATAGGCATCACAGCCCTCCTATCTCTGCGACCAGTTTGTAGATGAGAGGGGAGGTCTCTTTGCTAGGTGCGGGAGGCATGTAACCAGAAATGTTGATCTTGCATGAACATTTTCAAACGCAAAGAAGAACTGCGATTAACACATATGCCAGGCTTACCTTGCCTGGGAACCGAGGTTGCGTAAATTGTGTGAACATTCCCGTACAGAAAGGTTAAAGTTAATAAGCAAGTGTATATATTTGCCTGACCTTATTGTCTTGGTCGCTGCTTGTCTAGTCTGTTTGGGTGGGGGTGCATATATGCCACAATACCGTTCTTGCTTATGATGTACTTAACCAGATTTGAGAGCCCGCAACAACATACCCGTGTGCACCCAGTCCAGGCCGTGCTATTCTGAGTTGGCTCTGTCGCCCGTTTTGGAGCGGCGGCCTGTCGGGTGCCCCCTAGGTTGACACCAACCTTCGGTGAGGTTGTGGGCAGATGATCTGGGTATATATTGAGGATGGGGGTCTGGGGCGATATAGGTGGGCCAGCGGATGCCGTTGTAGAAGTTCGATAACTATTGTTTGGGTGTTCGTGGGCTTTTCGTTACACTTCCCTATGTCGGATGCCGTGTCATGTCACGGTCAGGTTTACTTACTTAGATTAATTAGTGTGGGGGTAAGTAGTTTTGGTGTGGTGAATATGCGACCCCCTATTTGTGGCTGGGGCTTATGTGTGCACTTGTCTCTGTGAGCTTTTCATTTACCCCTCTATTTGCTAGTGATGTCCTGTCTGCTCTGATATTAAATGTTATCGTATTAATGTAGGGGGATATTGGAGTAGGACCTGGGTTATCCTGTAGTCGGGGTATATTTAACATCGGGAAGTAGTTTTTAATAAATAATGTAGCTAGTTGACGCTAGTGTGTCAGTGTCATGTCCTTCTGTACTGGACCCATGGCCTGTGCGTCTGTGGTTTGCTAGGGCTTTAGTATGTCCGTGTCCTGGGGGGGGGGGGTCTTGAGTCTCCCTAACTATATCCCGGTGTTAGAGTGAATGTTGAACCTTAGTTTTAAGCAGTTACAATAAACACGAAAGGTACATAACTTAGAGATAACTATGATAGCTGGGAGGCCCTTCATGGAGGAGGATGCTTGCCGTTCGGGCGGGTGGTAAAGTCAGCGATTCTCATCCTTAGTGTGTTCCCCAGGACCTCGGTGCTAGGTCATCAACGTGGCTACATAAAGACCTTCTGCTAGCTGGTTGTCTGCGTGTACTTTCCGGTTTGGGTTATAGGTTTCTCCCGTTTGGGGCTCTAGTCCCTGTCCATTTTTATCGACCAAAAACACTAAAACAGTCATACCTCCCAAGCATCATGTATCTGATGGAGTTGGTGTTGGAAGGAAACTCAAAGGATGCAGCTATAAGAAAACACATACTCTAGGCTAATCTCACTCTAATTTATGCTTTCATCTTTCAAGTAAATCCATACCCCCTAACAGCAGTGTCTAGTGAAGCAGGAAGTCAATGGGCGGAGTAAAAGGGTGGGTCACTGACGCGAATCACGTGACCAGAACTGCCAAAAGGGGCAAACATGTCCAAAAAGGGGGCATGTCTTCCAAAGAATTGGAAGGCCAGCCTGGCGTCAGTGTCCCTATGTATCACAGTGTCAGTGTACCCATGTCGCCCAGTCCCCTAGTTTCCCAGTGTCCCTATGTCTCAGTGTGTCCCGGGTCTACAGTGAGACATGGGGACACAGACACTTGGGGACACTGGGAGACATGGGGGCACTTGTGGATACAGACATGGGGACACTGGGAGATATGGGGACGCAGACATTTGGGGACACTGGGAGAAATGGGGAAACAGACATATGGGAACACTGGGAGAAATGGGGTCACAGACACTGGTGGACATGGGGACACAGACATTTGGGGAAACTAAGACACTAGGGACACAGATATGGGAACACAGACACTGGGAGACATGGGGGAACTTGTGGACATAGACATGTGTCCCTAAGTGTCTCAGTGTCCCCACGTCTCCCAGTGTCTTAAAATAGCAGTCAGGTCGCAAACCTAGAGGAAGTGTGTGTAAAAAATTTTTTTTTAAATTGGCATATTCCATGGGCCTGGTCCTGGAGCTGCAGCTCCATCAGCCCCTATGTTAATCCAGCCCTGAATTTACTCCTTTAAAGTCCAAGTTGTGCATGCAGCATGCACACATCAAAAGCACAACATGGATGGAGATCTCTTCCCTTCTCTCTCCAAACTATGGAGAAGCCACAGCCATATCGGAGTGCTGGCTTCCCCTAGAAAAGCATGTAGAATGGAGGAGATGACTATTTCTACATGAATACACAAATATCTTGGTATCCATACATTCATCCACATTTGGATGTCACAAAGATCATGCCTGCCTGTACCTGCAGTATGGAACAAGCCAGGTGCAAAAAGCTCAGACTAGAACAAGACGTGAGAAATACGTATAAAAAATAAAAAAAAGGACAAGTAGTCAGTCTGATATATTTCTTCTTGTGACAGTATATGCTGGGAAATTGCATATTCATTACTCTTGCTAATTTTATTTACCACTGGATTGCAAACATAAAAAAAGAAAGATGACTGGCTGCTCGATTTAGAGAGGCTGGCTGTTTATTACATATAAGAGATATTCAAAAATATAATAATTTTTCTCCCTGAAAATGAGCAACAAACAGATTGTCTGGAACAAGAGAAACAGATCAAAAAGCCGAATGAGAGAGCCGACTGCTCCCCCCTGTGACATAAATGGAGAGAAAGGGTTAGATGAACATCACACAGGTCTGAAGGAAGTGGAGAGGAATCTACATAAATAGGATAGAATTGTAACATACCTCCAATTTTGACAGTAAAATCTTCGGCTACCATACAGTTTCTGGCAGCTAAGTCTCTGTGAACAAACTTGTTTGCATTAAGGTATGCCATGCCGTCTGCAATCTCTCCTGCCATCTGGATCATTTTTTTCAAGGAAGGAGGATGCTGTCCAGAAGAATTCTACAATGTGATCAGAGGCATTGGCATTAATACACATGGCAGGTCTCAAAAGTGCCAAAATGTTCAATTAAATCTGATGTTGAAAACATCATTGGCTTGGGGGGTGCTTCTTGCTTCAAACTATTTTATAGCAAAAAGCACATAATCACAAAATTAAACCGCTCATCAATTTCTTTATCACAATTCACATCTGCTATTACAAACTATAGTTAAAGAGAGGTTTTCTGGCAATTTCCCTACTTCGATGTGTATGTTGGGAAAAATCTGCCTGGCTGTTTAAAGCAGACAGACAAATTCCTTACAAGCAATCTTGGGTCTCCTACTACAGAATTAGTCATGTGACAAAATTAATTTAGGTTATTATAATGAAACATAGAAGGGTTTCAACTAATATTTCACGTTTTCATGATGGCCACCTCCCACTTGTACTTAATTTATTCTCATGCAGTTTAAGTTGATATGTTTCATGCAGCAGAACACTGCCTTGAGTGTAATTGAAAACTGCACCTGCAAGATGCATTGTATCAAATTCAATAAAATATTCCTGGGAAGTCCTGTAGATACCTCAAAGGTTGGCTAATTAGAACAACCCGTTTTCTTCTAGTGCAGAGGAAGAATTGTAAATGCTTCAATATCTCAGAAAAGGAAAAAATATATTTTTAATATAGCTATAAAAATAGGCACTAACTAGCTTTTGATAACATTCTTTAGCGGTCTGTCTGCAGCAGTGTGCTGGGACGAGTGTAAATTTATAATATGAAGGTGCTTCATCACTTTCTTCATATTAAACTTTAACAAGAGACTAACCACAGAATACAAAAAAATAAAATAGAAAAAAATAAAAAAGAAGCAACGTCTCTTTAAACTTTGCCTCTGAGACTTGCAGAGACCGGAGATTTTTTTTCTTTCTTTTTTTTTGTAAATAAATCAAGGCTGTTGGAAGAAACCTGTCATTATATTGACCAAACTGTCTACTCAGTGGGAACATCACATGCTACATGCCCAGCCACATCAAGAGGCTGTGTGCAGTAAAACATTAATTACGTCTCTCTCATCATGGAGCTATTTCGAGGAGGCAAACAAAGTATCTATCTCTTATTAGTTATTTTTACCTTACGAAAAAGTAAAATTTGTGCCTAAAGATATTCAGTATGGAGATGGGCATGAAGTGATGTACCAAGTATTTTTACCTTTGCCAATTGTAAGCAATTCAATGTAAGCTGCAGCTTGGTAAAACACATAAGTTTTCTTTTCACAAACCATCACCTTC
>CAKOES020000658.1:0-20995 GCA_933207985.1 Pelobates cultripes
TGTCCCTTAGTGTCTCATTGTCTCCCATAATGTCTCCCAATGTCCCTTAGTGTCTCAGTGTCTGTGTCATAATGTCTCCCAATGTCCCTTAGTGTCTCAGTGTCCCCATGTCTCCTTGCAGCCTTTCCCCCCCATCCCTTACTTCCCTGAGCTGTAGGCTGTCTCTGCAGGGTGGGAGTTGCTGTCTGGACTCTCTGTAGCTGCACCCCTGCAGATCAGTGAGTATAGATAGGCAGGGAGGGATATGCTGGAACTTCCTATCCCTGCCTGTCTCCACACACAGTGACCCCTACTGGCCAGTGCTGGTATTGCAGAGTAATCTCTTGTTTATACTGATAAAAATACCAGCATTTGTATTGCCAGTATCGCTGCAATATTGGCACCAGCCAGGCAGCCTCAAATAACTGGCTGTGCCAATAAAATAAAAGCCAGGTGGAATCCCTAAGAGTAGTGTGTGAAAAAAAAAATGTAAAAAAAAAAAAAAATTTTTTTTTTTTTTAAATCAATGGGCCTATTCCATGGGCCTGGGCCTGGAGCTGCAGCTCCATCAGCCCCTATGTTAATCCGGCCCTGGCTGGAGCACTGTCTGCCATGTTGGCACTGACTAAGGCTGAGTAGTGCTGGAAAGACTGGCCTATCGCAAATAAAGTCCTAGTCAGTGGACGATGACATTACTATTCCTATATAAATATGGAGACCTCTGTCTGTCCAACCATGTTGAGGAGCAGTGAGCTTTGAGTGAAGACTGCTCCTCCTCCAGGACTGGTGATCAACCGAGGAGTCACCATGGGCCGAGAACACCAGTCCAGACAGGCACCAATTCCAAGAAAAAGCATAATAAATAATTTGTTTTAATTTTCAATTTTTTTTTTTACCAGCTGCTTCTATGTGAGGCCAAAATAAATAATTTGCCCCCAGGCACTTCATAGCATTGAGTTATAGTCCAGCAACGCCGGGCAATGTCTTGCCCTCAATTTGATGGAACATAAATTACAACCAAGCATTTCTTTCCTCTCTGACCTCTACACCTGGGATGGACAAAGGTCAAAGATCAGAATTGATTGATGTTTTTTCTTTCTTCAGGAGATAGAGAGTTAAATTGCCTGGGATCTGGTCAGCCACAGTCAAACTCCATTTCTACTCAGAAACCTCCAGCTCTCCGGTATTGGTGGATGAGGGAATCGGCACTCGATTGATCTCATGTAAGAATTCAAACCATTAAAAAGACCAGAGCACTCCAGGAGAGTTGTAGTGGTTATGGTGTTTGGAGTGTTCCTTTAAGATATGGCAAAGAGAACAGAAAATACATACATTTTATAAAATCCTGATCGATTCTCTTACAGAAAATAATGTGCTGAATGCCATGCTTTCAGCACTTTACAAATGCATTACTACCTTACAAAAGATTGTCTTTTTTAATAAATAAAGCTTATCCATCAGATATGGTATATGGAAGTTGAAGAGCATGCTTTTAGTTACATGGACATGCCGAACTCAGGCTGAAGAGCCAGCATCAAAATAGCTTCCTTCCTTTGTCACTGTTAGTAATTATTCAATATCTCTGACATCTCTTCTCCATTCTAACAAGTTGAGCAGAATGGCTAAATGCCATGTTCTCCTGACATCACCGAAGAACGCTGTCTGCAAAATACTCTTTCAGAGGGATAACAGAAAGGGATCTGAAAATCTGTGTGTATGGGGGCAGTGTATGTGTATGGGGGCAGTGTATGTATGTGGGGGCAATGTGTGTGTATGGGGGCAGTCTATGTATGTGGGGGGGCAATGTGTGTGTGTGGGGGGGCAGTGTATGTGTGTGTGTGTAGGGTATGTGTGTGATAAGGAAGGGGGGCTTTTTTTTAAATTTGATAAAATGATTTTTTTAAATTTAAAATATACATAATGTCCACATTTCTCGATCCCTGGTGGTCCGGTGGGGAATCCCTGGTGGTCCATGTGGTGAGAGTGAATGGGTATCCAGGGCTAGAGTTCACTCTCGCGAGATCCGGAGCGTTGCCGTAGCAACGCTCCGTGCTCGCGAGAGAAGGACCTGGAGGAGCTGCAGACTGAGCTCCCCCAGGTCCTCTCTCTCTCCCTCCTCTGCCTGCGGCCAGCAAACAGTGCCTGCGGACCGGAGAGGGAGATCTCTGATCTCCCCTCCCGTCCATGAAGGCACATTGCCCCATTGCCCCCCCCTGGATCCGCCAGTGGTGAGTATGATCATTCCCTTCAGGATTTTTACTGTAAACACTGTCTTTTCAGAGGAAATGCAGTGTTTACATTACAGCCTAGTGATAACTTCACTGGCCACTCCTCAGATGGCTGTTAGAGGTGCTTCCTGGGGCAGTGCTGCACAGCACTGGAGACATTGAACTTTCCTCATAGAGATTCATTGATTCATTGATTCATTGATTCAATGTATCAATATGAGGATATGCTGATTGGCCAGGGCTGTGTTTGGCTTGTGCTGGCTTTGCCCCGATCTGTCTCCTTTACAATCTCTGCCAATCCAATGCTTTCCTGTGTGACAGCATTGTTATTGGATCATAACACCACTTCTGATTATGTCAGCCAAGTAGGCAGATCAGGAGCAGAGCCAGCAGCAGCACACTGGAAGAAAGTTAAGGTTTTATATATTTAGGGGACAAGGGGGGCTAGATAGTGATTTTAACAGTCTAGGGTCAGGAATGCATGTTTGTGTTCCTGACTCTATAATGTTCGACTCCATTTTAGTTCCCTGTCAGTCATTGTTATAAACTCTGTGATTTGCACCTGGCAGTCAGCATAGAGAGAACACACAGAGGAGAAATTAAACAATGTTTCTGTATCGCCTCTCCACTTGCAATGTTTACCCTGGATGTGATTTGCCTGAACTGGATTAAAATGTAATTTGCTAAATGTTTAATAGAAATTTAAAGGGAAACAAAGCATCACATGAAAAAATGTTAACAAAACTTATAGGTGAGTTTCAAAGTTTTACACAGTAGTGTAATTTTCAGAGAAGAGACAGTTAAACTTTAATATATCTGTCTAATCTCCTCTTCCTAGTATTTTGTATAGAACTTTATAAACTATGTTGTTTTGCACTAGTTTTCAAAAGAATCATTTATCACATCTTGTATTTTCCTATACAGGACTTATATCAGATTCACGAGGATGGGGGTGACATTAAATAGGTCTCGGTGCCATGAAGCAATGTTTGTGCTATTGGCCGACAGAATCAGGATTTAGCACGCATCTTTGAGGAAAATTTAAGATTTTCTATAATAGTCTAAGAGTGAGGCAAATATGGAGTCATTTAGGTTAACAAATACATACAGGTTTATATTTTGTTTTTAGAATCCATGAAGGGATTATTCAGTATGATAAAATTGTTCTCAATGAAGCTTTCTCAAAATAAAAAAGAGTATCAGAACATCTGGAAAAACTGGATTTTGGCGTTACAAAACATGTGTGTAGGTAGCGGTTATCGTGTGGTGTGAACCATAACAATCCCCACAACCGCTCAATTCCCCCCCCCCAATCAAACTAGGAAACGTATATGTGGTATAAAAAAGGCCACAGCTTTATTTATAAATTAACAAACAACTGTAAATAAACCAACCATAAATAATTTCAGGTGTAAGTATGCTTATCTTCAAACTAGTCCTTGCCAACCGTCCCACCAAAACTCTAGGGTACACCCCCCACCAAGGCATCGGCCCTCCCCCTTCGTCCAAGATACCTGGCCTTCACTTTGGCCTTCAAACTCCACATGCCAACCCCTGGCCACCTTTCCTGGCACGGAGGGCACGCCCAAATACCCAAAACATTTTCGAGGTCAGGGGAGGGACCCGACCCAGCATCTTTCTTTTTCTGTACTCCTCTTCCCAATAGGTTCGGCAAGGACCATACCCGCCGGCTGTGACAAGAAAAAATTGTTAATGACAAACAGACAAACAACGCAAAACAAAAGGGGAGGGAGGGAGGGGACTAGTTACCTTGCCGTTAAATTTAAGATGGCTGAGGTAGCAGACAAAATGTCACCTATTTATATGACCCCACCCTACTCCTTAGCTAAATCACACCCCCATACTTCCACCACACCCACCACACCCACACATGCCTCCTATCCGGCTAGCTTTCAGCCCGCCTCCTCTGGGCCTTGTGTGTAGGTAGCGGTTATCGTGTGGTGTGAACCATAACAATCCCCCAAATCCATTCAATTCCCCCCAATCAAACTAGGAAACGTATATGTGGTATAAAAAAGGCCACAGCTTTATTTATAAATTAACAAACAACTGTAAATAAACCAACCATAAATAATTTCAGGTGTAAGTATGCTTATCTTCAAACTAGTCCTTGCCAACCGTACCACCAAAACTCTAGGGTACACCCCCCACCAAGGCATCGGCCCTCCCCCCTCGTCCAAGATACCTGGCCTTCACTTTGGCCTTCAAACTCCACATGCCAACCCCTGGCCACCTTTCCTGGCACGGAGGGCACGCCCAAATACCCAAAACATTTTCGAGGTCAGGGGAGGGACCCGACCCAGCATCTTTCTTTTTCTGTACTCCTCTTCCCAATAGGTTCGGCAAGGACCATACCCGCCACTAGCCCCAGCTGCATTTACGCCTAAATCAGCGGGCGCGACCCCCAAGCAACGCCATGGCCTGTTCCAACGCGTCCTGTAGCGCTAAATTAAATAAGTCCAAGCCTACGTCGGTTAGATGGACCCCGTCCGGGCGAAAATAGATTGCTGCCTCGCGCTCAAAAATCCGGTGTCGCACTGTTAAGCCACTGACGCCTAGGACAAATTTGGAAACCCGCTTATTAATCTTGACCCTGCAGCGCTCAATAGCACCCTGATCGCGTGCGCACTTCCAATAGTTCCTAGAAACGATATCCGACCATATTAAGCAAAGTCGTGGAAAAAGCACACGCAAGCGTGCCAAATCTCGCCTGATGAGTTCCCCCAGCCCCCACGCAGGCAGTGACCCCAGATCGTTCCCCCCCAGATGCACCACCAAGATGTCCGGGGCTCCTAAAGTGGATAACTGCACGACCTCCGGCAATAGCTGACCCCATCTCATGCCCCGGAACCCGAACCACCGGACCTCCGCCAGCTCCCGAGGTATTCCGAGCCGTGTCCCACCCGGGCGTACCCCAGCCCGCAGGTGAGCCCAGTAGATGTAAGAATGACCGATCAACCAGATCCGTCGGCCAGGCCCTGTGGAGAAAACACAAGGGGGACACCGATCAGACGTGTGGGCCGTACATAGGACCGAAACCTCCCCGATTCCCATCTTCCAATCCTCTGAATGGCCTGGTCCGAAAAACCTAAACGGGAGGCTTCAGTTGCGGCCCCAATTCGAAAAGAATGTCCCCCAAAGTCTGCACTCGAAATACCCAGTTGGTCGAGTGCCAACCGAAAGACTCGAAGAAATTGGAACCGAGAAAGGAAGGAACCGTCCCCATGAATTAATAGAGGGCCCTCAACGTCCGGGCGACCAAGACAATAAGACTGAAAGGATGCGACAGGGCAGACAGCCGAACGCGGAATAGCGCGGAGGGTAACCCATGCCCCCCTCCCGAAGATATCGGTTTTGGACCTTCGTACCAAAAAACGCACTGAATCCGACACCACAGACACATCGTTGAACAACAAGCCCCCTGGGATCCGTTTGCTTGGGCTCACAAGCTCACCGATTCGAAGGGCGCCGAAAAAGGCGAAAGTAAAAGCCAACTGGAACAAACGTGCCTCCAAATCTGAAAAACAAACCCTGGGTAAGACCGACGCAATACCTACTAGCAGAGCGCCAGAAACCGGCCTCCGAGAATCCCGCAGGTGTGGGCCCTTGCGCCAGCCGCGCATCGCAAGCCGAACCATGCAGTCCTTGGTAACGTCAGGCACCTTAGTCAAGTTGAACCAGAAACTAAGACCGGATAGCTTCCCTGAAACCGTAGCCGGAGAACACCCGCTAGCCTCCCAGAACCAGAGCAACCGTAAGATCCCCTGAACCCTTGCAGAGGTCGAATCAAACCCACCTAGGTCTTGTTCCAAAGCAACCCAGTCCCCCCATGCCTTACCGTACTGAACCCAAGTTGCCTCAGACACCGAAGACCGAATCCATTCCCTTATCCGCTCAGGCCAAGGGACCATAACTCTCTGGGACAGGGGAGGCCTTCCGTGTCCGCTTCCGGCGCGGCCAAACGAAACACCTGCCAGTGGAAACGAGAAAGAGCATCAGCCGTGGTATTCTCCACACCGGGGATATGCACAGCGCGGCAAGTCACATTAAAAGACAGGCATTGTAAAACCAAGCGCCGCAAGAGCCGAACTACCGGAGGGGAGGAGGCCGTTAGCCTATTAATGGCCTGGACGACGCCCAGGTTGTCACAGTGGAACACAACACGCCTGTTCTTGATCTCTGGCCCCCAAAGATGGATAGCCACCACAATGGGGAAGAGTTCCAAGAAAGCCATGTTCTTGGTCAGGCCAGAGGTGAACCACGATTCGGGCCAAGGCTCCGCACACCATTGCCTTCCCATAATAGCCCCAAAGCCCGAAGACCCCGCGGCATCCGTAAACAGGTGCAGCACCGAGTTCGTCACCTCGAGCTGCTGCCAGTAGGACCTGCCGTTGTACCCATCCAAAAAGACTGCCCATACTGCCAAGTCCTCCCTGAGCGCCTTGGTCAAGCGGACGAAGTGAGACGGTTTCAAAATCCCAGCTGTAGCGGCCGCCAAGCGCCGGTTGAACACCCTGCCCATCGGCATAATCCGACAGGCAAAGTTCAATTTGCCCAATAGGGATTGAAGTCGCTGCAACGTAATTTTCCGCAAAGTGGTCGCCACTCGCACCACCTCCCGAAGATCAGCCAATTTATCCAATGGAAGCCGACATTCACCAACAACGGAATCAATCTCGATCCCGAGAAAGCACAGGCACGTAGAAGGGCCAATTGTTTTCTCTGGTGCCAGCGGCACTCCGAACTCGCAAGCAACATCCGCTACTGCTTGCAGGAGTTGCGCGCATGTCGGGGAGCGCGCAGGGCCAACACAGAAAAAATCATCTAGGTAGTGAAGCAAGGAATCGTAACCGGATTCCGCTCTAACTACCCATTCCATGAAGGAACTAAAACATTCGAAGTAAAAACAGGATATCGCACAACCCATCGGGAGGCACATGTCCACGTAATAATGACCTTCGAATATACAACCCAGGAGGTGGTGGCACTCCGGGTGAACCGGTAGGAGGCGAAAAGCCGACTCAATGTCAGTTTTTGCCATAAGTGCCCCGGGGCCAGCAGCCCTGACCATATCCACCGCCGCGTCAAAGGACGCGTAGGAAACGCGGCACAATTCAGCGGCAATGTCATCATTCACCGAGCCCCCCTGTGGATGCGATAAATGGTGAATCAGCCTAAACTTGCCTGGTTCCCTTTTGGGTACCACTCCCAGTGGTGAAACCCTCAAATCGAGTAGTGGAGGCTCTCGAAAGGGGCCCGCCATGCGACCCAACGCTACCTCCTTAGCCAATTTTTCCCTTACCACCCCCGGGTGATCGGCAACTGATCTCAGGTTCCGGCAGAAGCCGGAGACCTGCCGGGCCCGGTGAGGGATCCAAAACCCTTGTCCAAAACCCTCCAATAACAAGGCAGCCGCCTTCTTATTGCTTTAACGCTTTAGCCAAGGGCGCATCGCGTCTACGTCCACCGGCGTCCTCGCCCTTAGCGCCCATGGCATCTCCTTTGTCGCCGGTCTTGCCTCGCTTGAAGCATTTTGATGCTGGGTGGGAACCGCCGCACCCGGAACATTCATGCTTGAAGCGGCAGGCGGAACTGAACTTACATTGGCCGTCGTTATATTGCCAACAGTACCCAGTCCTCCGCTGAGTGGCCGACGCTGAAGATGAGGACCCAGCGCCGGCCCCCCCAAGAAAGGTCGACAGGCCCCCTTGATGCGAAGCTGGGCGGGTCATGATGGCCAACCACAAGCCGATATCCATTTGATCCCAACTCGTGGAAGGGCGAACCGCCAAACGTTGGCGGAACTGTTCATCATACCGCCACCACCCTAGCCCGCCATAAACCCGACAGGCGTTCCATATCATGTCCTGGTAGCAAAATAGGGAAGAGCATTTACTGGGAGTCTTTTCACCTATCACGCTAGCTAGGATAGAAAAAGCCCTAATCCAGTTACCAAAAGTTTTCGGAATCTTCCAATACCGAAACTTCTCTTTGTCTTTTTCAGACTCTTTTGCATCCGCATCCACCCGAGGAAGATCTTCCAAAGGGAGGAGGGAAAAAATTTCAACAAATTCTCCTTTTTCTATTTTAGCCCTCAAATCAGGCGTCAGATGGAGGCCCAGAGGGCCTGACCAGCACATGTACGCTGCCCCATGCGCAGCGGGTGCTACCCCTAAACCCGAGACAACCGCGGTGTCCCCCGTAGGACTCGCTGAAGACTCAGATGTCACTAGCGGGGGCGCCGCAGCCAGGGGGATGGTGACCTGCGTAGAAGTGTCGGGTAACACTGCTACAACCCCCGCAACCTCACATCCTGCGGAACTAGCCCAGCCCGCCCGAAGCTGGCTATCCACGGCCGTTGGGGGGGGAGCCCCAGGGCGAGATCCCCGCTCAAGAGTTACAAGAGCATTCCTTATCGCTTGGAGCACCGAACCCCATTTTCGCGACTCGCGTGCGCCAGCGCCCCCGGATTCTGATCCGGCAAAAGCAGAATACTCACCGGCAGGAGCCGAATTCGAGGGTAGGAGCGGAACCGCGACTTGCGAGGGAACTGCGACCGCAGGAAGCACCACACCAGACACAGCGTCAGGGACCCGGTTAGCGAGCTGACCTGGAAGAATCTGCGAAGACAGGACAGGTGAGAAAAAACCCGACCCACCCGTCCCAGGTGCTGGAAGATGCGCAGTAGGGGGGGGCAACCCTGGCAAATTGGTAGATAGGACAGGGGCACCAGAGAGTGGGACAGGGGAACCAGGGATTGGGATAGCCATGCCTGAAGTAGCCCCAGGGGGGTTAGCATGGGCCCTAGGTAAAGGTGGGAGAGGGGGGGGAGAATACAAGTGGGTAGGCTGGACGGATGAGGGTAGTGGGAGTGGCTGGACGGATGAGGGTAGTGGGAGTGCAGGAAAGGCAAGCCCAGGGGAGACAGAGGGGGGAGGAGGAGAAGGGGGGGGGGCTGTGAGAGTTGAAAGATGGGCCTGGCGCTGGGCCCCTACCCCCCGAACCCCCCAACCCCCGCCCGAAATCCCCGGTGGCCTGCGGCCTACTCACCACATTTGCAGAAGGGGTGGCTGCAGGCCCAACCTGTGCGCGCCCTGCCCGAGATCCGGTAGGGGCAGAGCGCACATCAGGTGCCCGGCGCGCCGGCCGGGCTGGATTAGCCGACCGTGAGCTCGCGGCCGCCCTTCTGAGGGCCCGCGAGCCGATGAGAGGAAGTCCTTGGCAGCTTGCACTTCCCCGAGCAGCGGCCGCCAGACGGGCACTGCGCAACCGCCTCGGGGAGGAGGCGAGAGGCTGCAGAGGAGATGTGCCGGCCGCGGCCACATGGGACCTGGCGCGCGTGCCGGCACTGGGGATCCCACTCCCGTCCCTCACCCGGCCCTCTCGCGAGGGGTTCGGGGAGGAGACAGGAGGATGGCTGATGGCTGGGCTGGGCCGGCCGTGGCCGCGTGGGAACCGGCCCGCAGACCGGCAGCCTGACTCCTGCCTCCAGCCCCTACCCGGCCTGCTCGCGAGGGGCTCGGGGAGGAGACAGGAGGATAGCTGATGGCAGCTCCGGCCGCGGCCGCGTGGGAACCGGCCCGCGGACCGGCAGCTGTGCTCCTGCCTCCAGCCCCCACCCGGCCTTCCTGTGAGGGGCTCGGGGAGGAGGCAGGAGAATGCCTGGCGTCAGTGCCAGCCGCGGCCGCGTGGGAACCGGCCCGCGGACCGGCAGCTGGGCTCCTGCTTCTGGCCCCCACCCGGCCCTCCTGTGAGGGGCTATAACGGGTGGGGGGACGCGCCCGGCGGCGCGGAGCTCCATGGCTGCTGGGAGGGGGAGCAGCTACCACGGAGGCACCCTGCAGCCTTGCCAGCTGGGCCTGCAGGTGCCTGCCACCGTCCTGGAGGGCCTCAGCCCTAAGGGCAGCAAGGATGCCTTCAATATCCATGCTCCTGGCCGTGAGGTAAGCATAGAGTAACTCAAGTAGCACAGGGGACTAGTTACCTTGCCGTTAAATTTAAGATGGCTGAGGTAGCAGACAAAATGTCACCTATTTATATGACCCCACCCTGCTCCTTAGCTAAATCACACCCCCATACTTCCACCACACCCACCACACCCACACATGCCTCCTATCCGGCTAGCTTTCAGCCCGCCTCCTCTGGGCCTTTAGTGTAATATTTACTTGAAACCAGAGTTAAATAACTAGCGGATATCAAAATGGCTGCATGAGACAAACCACAAATTTATCTTGTATATAGATTGTTTTTCAGGACAACCTAAAAATATTACGAGGCACTCAAAGCACCATAACCACTACAGACTGCTCAGTCAAGGAATGGCATCTAAAGTTTGACAAAATTGATCGTTAGTGCAAAAGTATAACTTCTGAATTAGTGATATCAATCAGTGCCCAAGGGGGTCTTGGTTTTGTCAAACTGCTTGTAAATGGTTTGGCACGGCACCAGTCGATGCCACCGGTGGCCTACTAGAACCATAATCACTACAGTGGTGCACTAGATGTATATTTACACATTTTACTTTTTCCATTTAATTATTCATCCTTTACAGAAATAGTGACCGGATTCAAGTTACAAAGATTATACAGTGTCTACAATCCTGCAATATTTCACACAAATTCAGAAATATGAGTATTGAAACAGGCAGTTGGGGCTCTTTTCCGAAACTGTCATTTAATAGCAACAATGAAAGCGTCATTAATACCAACATCCAGCAGATGATTGCAAAATACAGTGGGACCTCGGTTTACAAACGCCTCGGTTAACATAATTTTCGGTTTACAAATGAAAATCCATTGAAAATAATGCCTCGGTTTACAAAAAAATTTCGCAATACAAAGCAAGTTTCCCCAGAATGCATTGCACCTGGGAGGTTTATAGCACAGCCCCCTGCATGCTGGAGCCTGTGGGTAGCACGTGGCGTCGAGTGCGGAGGTGTTGGAACGGCTTTTGCATCAAGTTTTGGAGCAATTCTGGAAATTGTTTGCAGTTGTTTTGGGACTTTTTGGTGCATTTCTCAAGCTGTGGAACGGTAGGGAGCTGAGCTTCATCGTTTGCATGCCTTTTATTGTGTGTTCTGCGTTGTGGGTTGGTTTCCATGCCAGCTCATTTTGACTTATTTCTGACCTCCAGAATGGATTAATTAGTTTTCAATGCATTCCTATGGGAAACCACGTTTCGGTTTACAAATGTTTTGCAATAAGAAATGTCCAGGAGAACGCATTAAATTCGTAAACCGAGGTCCCATTGTACTGACATATTAAAATGGTCTTTTACACACAGCATTCTACTTACATCAGCCTCCTCTGGTACCGACCACCACTTAGAATTTACCATTTTGCAAACTGACAGACACATTTTCCAGTTAATTGCCATAGCAGCTCCATCAGGGCACTCTTAATTGTTCACTGGGTTAATTCACACTTCACCTCCAGTCCTCTGAGTAAGCTATAACCATAGAGGCTCTTCTATAGGAAGGGAGGAGAAAATGTTGATATTATTTAAATCTACATTATCCTCCAAGTTTGCAAAGAAGAAGCAAATCAGTCTTAGAAGACAATCAAAGGCCTCTTAACAGAGAACATAAAATTCTGATGAGTCTTGAAACCTACAGTGTGCAGGAAAATAAGTAGATCGTAGAGTCTGGAAAGACCCCATTCAACCACAGCAACTACATTACTGTACCACACTGCGAGTCCCCAATACCCAGCTGATTTGAGTACTAGAGATTAGTGTACTACTATAATAATCTGGCAGTGCAAAGCGAAGAGACTGAACCTGTATAAATCATGGTACGTCATAAAAATTCTATATAGGATTTAGTAAATACAAATATATATAAGAAACCTACAGCAGCACAATCTATCGATACCCAGAGGGTAAAATAAATACATCAATAGTTTTTACATGCTGGCAAAATTGTACATTAACTATGCCCAGATTACTTCCACTTTGATGTGCATTGTTCTGCCAAGTACAGGCAGTCTGTGTTTGTGTAGTTGTAAAGTTACAGCCTGGGGACATTGGCAAGATGAGATATTTGATAGCTCTCCAGGAAGTTCTATAGGGCATTGCATTATTAACACAGTAACAAGTTGGTTTGCAATAAACGTTGCTTTGCCAAGTACTAACCACTTGTAATAAATGAAAGGGAAATTGTTTTGCGAATGGCCTAAAAAAAAAAAAAAAATACGTCTAAAAAGCTAATTTTTTTACTTTTACATTTAGATTAAGTGTATTATGGACATTGAGAGCCGATCGGGGCATATCTGATGATTGTGGGGCCCACAGCATGTAACTATTCAGATTGTTGTTTTTTTTGTACTTTTCTTAATCTTGAACAAGACTAGACATTACTTGAACCATACATGCCAAGTGTTCAGATTCTAGCAGCAAAGTCATGTTGTATAACATATTTCCTGCCAGCATAGGTTATTTCTGTTAAACCATTCCCATGCCAGATTTGAAGGTTAAAATGTTAGCAGTGAAGAATTCTGGCAGTGATGTCTTTTTTATATCCTGTGGAAAGGAGAGAAGACATAGTTTACTACGTATCATACTGCTCTGGAGAGGAACAGGTTAATGCCACAGTCTAGCTTTCTAACATTTTGTTAGCCTGGGTGAGGCTATTATTATTAAAAGCTGTATAAACACAGGAAGTTTGGGCTGAACAGATTAAGCTACAGGTTCTAGAGTGGGATGGCAACGTGATGTCATGTCTGGGGACTTAAAAGTCATCAGTATTGCAAAGTGCTGTGGAATACGCTGGCGCTATATAAATGCCAAAAATAATAATTGTAATCTATCAGATTACAGAACACACCCTTTCCTCACTGGATACGCAAGCAATGGATTAGAGCGTAAACCGCCCTTTAAGCATTGGAAGGGTTAATCCATCCCCCCGACGTCGAACGGGTTACGGTGTCTTTCTGAGTCAGAGCTGTAATTTAGAGTGGTTTTGTTATTACAGTGATGGAGCGTTCTAGGGTGCAGTGATACCCTGTGATTATTCAGACTTACAGTATGCCATGCCCTTTCTAAGGCTTGGGCAATTATGGGTTATACAGCAATTGGTGTGTTGGGAAATAATAAGACTCTCTACTACAGTATTCTATTTCATCAGCATCAAGGACTTTCCCTTTAGCCATGATCGAGGTAAACTATGCAATAATGAATGTAATGACATTAACAGAAGTCCAATGATTAAAGTGATATTAAGCGGTAGATCTAGTTAATATGGTTTCTAATTCACAAAGTAAAGAAATTAGTTAGATAAAAAATAAAATATGTGGATTCTCATCTATCTTATAATTTACATATAGACACCAACCTCTAAAAAATGGTTTATGGCAGCTTTTATACACTCTTCGAGAACCAAAATAACTAATCATTTTTCAGTATTATTAATTATTATTCATTAAAAATGATAACAAACTTTAAACATTAGCTAGTAGGGATTGCATTATACACATTACTTGTGCATATTATAGCTGTGGAGCTCTGTGATACCCTCATACAACCTGCACATTTCTGTGACTATTATAGTATTATAGCTGTGGAGCTCTTTGATACAGTCATACACCCTGCACATTGCTGTGGGTATTATAGTATTATTGCTGTGGAGCCCGGGCCAGTGCAAGGATTTCTGCAGTCCTAGGCAAAGATCCATTTTTCTGCCCTCTCATGTCACTCACTCACTGACAGACACACACACTCACTGACAGACACACTCACTGACAGAATATAAACTCACTGACAGACATACACTCACTTACTCACTCACTGACAGACACCCACACTCACACTCACTGACAGACATACACTCACTCACTGACAGACACACAAACGGACACTCACTGACATACATACACTCACTCATTGACACAAACACACACACAGACACTCACTGACAGACACACACTCACTCACTGACAGACAGACAGACACACACACACACACACACACAGATCCTCACTGACATACATACACTCACTTACTGACAGACACACACACACACACACAGGTAGACACTCACTGACAGACACACACACACACACACACATACACACACACTTACAGTCAAACACTCACAGACTCACTGACAGACACACACACACACACACACAGGAAGACACTCACTGACATACATACACTCACTCACTCACTGACAGACAAGCACACACACGCACACTTACTGACAGTCAAGCACAGTCAAACACTCACTGACACACAGACTCAGACATCCAGCCTCCCTGGGGTCCAGTGTGGGGCAGTTCCTCACTCCTCCAATGCGCTGTTTAGTATGCTGTCAAACACTCACAGACTCACTGACAGACACACACACACACACACACAGGAAGACACTCACTGACATACATACACTCACTCACTCACTGACAGACAAGCACACACACGCACACTTACTGACAGTCAAGCACAGTCAAACACTCACTGACACACAGACTCAGACATCCAGCCTCCCTGGGGTCCAGTGTGGGGCAGTTCCTCACTCCTCCAATGCGCTGTTTAGTATGCTGGGGCTGGAATGGTGACATATTCCGGCTCCCGGCATCACAGAGGGTGGCAAGGGAGGAGTTGGAAGCTGCAAGAAGAGCCTACCTCGTCGCCCACACTGCCGCTGACTGCCTCCTCTCCTCCGGCATTCATTGCTCTGCCATACTGAAGCACAGCTATGGGGCCCGCCCTGAGGTGGCCACGTCTTGTTCCCCCTGTGACAGGGCTCCTCTCAGCGCCCCCAATTTTCGGCCGCCTGGAGGATCGGCCCGGTGCTGAGGGGGGGCGGCTCTAGAGCCGCTCACCCAGCGCCGTGGCCCCAGTACAGGGGGAGCCCACCAGGAAATATCCCGATGGGTGCCCGCAGCATGCTGGCGCCCTAGGCGATAGTTTGCCTAACGGTTGCGCCGGCCCTGTGTGGAGCTCTGTGATGCACTCATACACTCTGCACATTATACTGTTTCTTTGCTGCACATGACTGTGAGTATTAGTGTATAGCTGTGGAGCTCTGTGATACACTCAAAATCACTGCACATTAATGCGCGTATTATAGTATAGCTGTGGAGCTCTGTGATACACTCATACACTCTGCATGTTATACTGTGGTTTTCTTCTGTGCTGTGGAGCTCTGTGACACACCTCATACACACTGGACATGACTGTGAGTATTATAGCTGCAGAGCTCTGTGATACCCTCATACATCCTGCATATTTTAGCTGTAGATCTTTGTCATACACTCCTCATATTATACAGTGAGCATTTTTTTGATATGTTTACATAGCCTGCATGTTACATTGTGTATTTTGTTTGCTTTGGAGCTGTGTAATATTTACACATTACTGTCAGATTAACATGTGGGTGCCAAAAATGTAACAATGACTCCTAAAGAGAGACATTTAAAGTATGAAACGTTCTAAAATGCTGTAGGGAACGTCACTGGCTGAACTAACAAACATAAAATCAGTCTGTTGTGGTGTTGGTACAATCATGGACGATGTTAGTTATATTTGCTCAGACACAGTATTTACTGAAAAATCTGTTCTACCGTCTTTCCCTCTCATTGCTGAAGGATTCAAGTTGCCCTGTGCTGTAACACACTAAGCTACTTATAGCATACTTCGGCTTGTTAATTTTCCACTGACTCATCTTGATCAAGTCTGTTCCATATGATTTCCTTTTCCTGTGCTCTAAGTGATGCAGCCGGTGGGATTTCTGTTGCGGGACCACCCTGGTATAGTGGGTCTGCCAATAGTTTTTTCTAATCCATCACCCAGACTGATTTGCTTAAGTTATTAAATTAGTTTTGCCGGTAAAAAAGAATGAAACCTGTTCACATCGAATTTGCTGCATCTTCTTCCAAGATATGCCCACATTGAAATTCTCGCATTGGCTTTGCAACTACCAAAGTAAATCCTTCGCAGATTGACCTCATCCCAAAAAAAGACTTTGAGAACTGGGCCTAGAATGGAGTTAAAGTTTCAGTGTAATTTTCTTTTTTGTAGTCTGACGGAGGCGGACCAGCGCAGAAAGGGTTACTCTAACCAAAACCACTGTTTTACGGTTGGCATAATACTTTAACGTCCCTTTTCTCCTCTATGTATTCTATTGTTCCAAGTACTGTTCTGAACTATTCCTGCTGTACAGTACATTGACCTGTGGTTTATATAATGTAAAAATTACGCACGGAGAAAGTTGCGATTCTGTCTAACAAAGGCCACATTCATACATTGTTTACAATAATCACAGATGAAGATGGACTTTTCTTGCTCCGGAACAAAAACTCTACAGACATTGCTCGGTCTTTGTCTCTGTAACGATGGCTCAGCCTTGTCAGAGGGGCCCGTTGTGCTGTAAACTGCTGAGCGTTAAGGAATATAAAGCTGGGAATTGTTCTAAAGAATCACTGTATATTTGTTTGGTAACACTCCATAGCAACTAGAAAAAATAAATTGTATTAGACAGCAAAGGCTTTATTCAACGCTCAGTATAAGCTTTCAAATCTTCAGTGAAACCAATTAAAATACAGTTTTGACACAAAGACACACTGTAAATAAACAGTTAATGAGACTGGCGGTTTATAAAATGTGATCATGCTTAAAGGGTTACCACCGTGTTTGATTTGAAGATAAATTGAGTGCTTATGCTCGCTAATTAATCATGTGACCTGTTTGCTTACCATACCCTACACCTTGACATTATTTGCAGAATGTATTCTACAAATGGAGTTCTACAAAGAATTCAGAATCTTGAGTTTAATGGATAACAAGGCCATTTTCTTGCCACTACAGTGCCCCACTCTCCCACAAACCGCCCCCCCACCCCCTCCTGTCAGTCACTAACCTGAATCCAGCGCCAGGCAGGCTCTTCCCATGCTCCTTCCCTGCCAACATCAGCCAGTGGGGGAAGACCTTATGCGCATGTGCGGCAAGTGCCGCGCTCGCATTATGTTCCCTACAGGAAAGCATGGTTTTAATAGCATGAGGACGTCAAGCGTCATTTAGATGACTTTTGGTCGCCTGACTACCCAGAAGTCCCTCTAGTGGCTGTCTGGTATATCAGCGTAGAAGGTGATTTCCATCTGTTCTAATTTATACAGCCTCTTCCCTCTGGTGGCGTTCAAGAGGGCTGCCTTATCTTGCCCAATTAAAAATTTCACAAGTACGTCTCACAACGTCAGGGTCTTGGTGAACTGAGGAGTGGGCAGGCGGAACGTGCCATTTAGTTGAATGCCCTTTGCTGGTTTTGGAGGCAGTAAGGCCATAAACAGCCTTCTTATGCATCTCTGCCATAGTGATGCCCTTAGCTATGCCCCTGATCTTCCGCTGTTTCTACCGCCTTTTATCCTCCATGGCCGCCAGTTGGTTATCAAAGGTGGTCTGGGCAGCAGTAATATCCCTCACCTGTCTCTGCAGATGTGAGATACAGGGAGTGCAGAATTATTAGGCAAATGAGTAGTTTGACCACATCATCCTCTTTATGCATGTTGTCTTACTCCAAGCTGTATAGGCTCGAAAGCCTACTACCAATTAAGCATATTAGGTGATGTGCATCTCTGTAATGAGAAGGGGTGTGGTCTAATGACATCAACACCCTATATCAGGTGTGCATAATTATTAGGCAACTTCCTTTCCTTTGGCAAAATGGGTCAAAAGAAGGACTTGACAGGCTCAGAAAAGTCAAAAATAGTGAGATATCTTGCAGAGGGATGCAGCACTCTTAAAATTGCAAAGCTTCTGAAGCGTGATCATCGAACAATCAAGCGTTTCATTCAAAATAGTCAACAGGGTCGCAAGAAGCGTGTGGAAAAACCAAGGCGCAAAATAACTGCCCATGAACTGAGAAAAGTCAAGCGTGCAGCTGCCACGATGCCACTTGCCACCAGTTTGGCCATATTTCAGAGCTGCAACATCACTGGAGTGCCCAAAAGCACAAGGTGTGCAATACTCAGAGACATGGCCAAGGTAAGAAAGGCTGAAAGACGACCACCACTGAACAAGACACACAAGCTGAAACGTCAAGACTGGGCCAAGAAATATCTCAAGACTGATCTTTCTAAGGTTTTATGGACTGATGAAATGAGAGTGAGTCTTGATGGGCCAGATGGATGGGCCCGTGGCTGGATTGGTAAAGAGCAGAGAGCTCCAGTCCGACTCAGACGCCAGCAAGGTGGAGGTGGAGTACTGGTTTGGGCTGGTATCATCAAAGATGAGCTTGTGGGGCCTTTTCGGGTTGAGGATGGAGTCAAGCTCAACTCCCAGTCCTACTGCCAGTTCCTGGAAGACACCTTCTTCAAGCAGTGGTACAGGAAGAAGTCTGCATCCTTCAAGAAAAACATGATTTTCATGCAGGACAATGCTCCATCACACGCGTCCAAGTACTCCACAGCGTGGCTGGCAAGAAAGGGTATAAAAGAAGAAAATCTAATGACATGGCCTCCTTGTTCACCTGATCTGAACCCCATTGAGAACCTGTGGTCCATCATCAAATGTGAGATTTACAAGGAGGGAAAACAGTACACCTCTCTGAACAGTGTCTGGGAGGCTGTGGTTGCTGCTGCACGCAATGTTGATGATGAACAGATCAAAACACTGACAGAATCCATGGATGGCAGGCTTTTGAGTGTCCTTGCAAAGAAAGGTGGCTATATTGGTCACTGATTTGTTTTTGTTTTGTTTTTGAATGTCAGAAATGTATATTTGTGAATGTTGAGATGTTATATTGGTTTCACTGGTAATAATAAATAATTGAAATGGGTATATATTTGTTTTTTGTTAAGTTGCCTAATAATTATGCACAGTAATAGTCACCTGCACACACAGATATCCCCCTAACATAGCTATAACTAAAAACAAACTAAAAACTACTTCCAAAAATATTCAGCTTTGATATTAATGAGTTTTTTGGGTTCATTGAGAACATGGTTGTTGTTCAATAATAAAATTAATCCTCAAAAATACAACTTGCCTAATAATTCTGCACTCCCTGTACGTGCAGTATGTGCCACAGTAGTTTGTTCCAATGTTGTTAGTTTCAACGTGAAGCCCGACATCCTTTCTCACTTGAGAGATATCGGCTGAGAGGCTTCTACGGAGGTCAGCCAGGAGACTTGTTAGGATCTCCGTGGTTACAGGGAGCGGTGTACCTTCAGCCACAGGAGGTTTAGGAGGTCCCTGATAGTGGAGGTCCTCTGTGTTGTGCAGGGGAAATTCCTCCGAGGCATCGCAGAAATCATCTAGATCGGCCACCATGTTTGGCCCAGTCACGGCATGCAGTCTCCAAAACAGCTCTCCAATGTCGACAGAAAACACGGAACGGTCTGGTCTCTGCTTTATGTTTTTTCCCCCCATCTTCCAGTAGGCAACTCCTGATGGTACAGTTTGTGGGTCGTAAAAGTCCCAGGTGAATAGGTTTATTCACTCGTCCGACTGAGCTCTGCAGGCAAGCGACCGCTCCAGTTGTGAGTTAGCTCTGCCCCCCTTCTTACTGGTCATTCTAATTGGCATTAGTGTGATCGTAATGCCTGCCTGTGGGCTTGGGTAGTCACAGGATGTCAGACATTCAATTCAGCAATACGCATATTGGTTTGGACTGTGTTTGTTTTCCTTGCACTCATTGCTGGACTTGTTAGAAGAGGTGCGGCAAACATGCTGATGATAACCTGTAGGGCCAGTTCGACACGAGTTCAGAAAAATAAATTAACCTTTGGAGACAGCTTTGCATTTTCAACCGCATATGTGAAATTGCAGATAATGGCCAACTAAGCAACTCACACTCTTTGAACTGTAGAAAGTGCCATACATGCCAGATAGATGACTTGTACGGAAGGAAAGAAAGGTGAAGAGGAAATTATTAAGGTCACAAGGAGATAGTTAGAAGGCACAGATTCCCGGTAGCTCATAACACAAGGGACAGAATGTTGTAATCCTGTACCTTTGTCTTCTTCATAAGTGTTTCTTTATGGGCGAGGAAACTTACTGTGTAGTTGGCGGCATGAAAGGTCAGGGAAAGAATGCAATGCTAATGGTGGATCAACTGGTCAATGGGGAGGCGAACAAATCCAAACCTTCGAAAATCACACCAGTCAGGACTAAAAGTAAGACAGTGTCTTAAAAGTCACACTTATGGGGCGTGGCTAGGCATGGAGAGAGATGGCCGCATGAGCTCTTAGCTCCGCACCACGAGCAAGGCAATAGCTTTCTAAAGTGAGAATCCTGCGGGAAAACAACTTATGCTCCGAAGATGTCGCAACCCAAAACCCGACGGCATCAAGACAAACCCGACAAAATGAGCTTCTTCGCTCAGAACAAAGGAGCAGCTCTGGCAAAACGAACAGACACAGCAGGCCATCAAGATGGCGCCGACCACTCAGGGGGGAGCAGCCCAAGATCAGAGGCGGAATCACAGCATGATGGAGAACCGCTCACGGCTGCCTTCCTAAAGAGAGCCCTAGACGAACAGTCACGAAGGCTGGTCGCTACCTGGCAATCCAGCGTGGCAGAACTCAAACGGGATCTCCAAGATGTCGGATCTCGCACAACGCACGTGGAGGCCAAGATGGAAGATTTAGTCGACGCGCACAATGCGTCCGCAGAGCACTTAAAATCCCTCACAGACCAGATCCAGAAATGCGAAGCAAAACTCATGGACCTAGAGGATCGATCTAGAAGGAGCAATATTAGGCTGAGGGGCATCCCAGAGACGGTCCTCCCGGCGGATCTACCCAGTTATGTACACAGCTTTTTCAAGCTCCTGA
>CAKOES020000659.1:0-18186 GCA_933207985.1 Pelobates cultripes
ACATCAGATTGTTTTGTTTATTGCAGCCTTGTTCAGCCATTCCTGCATGGATTTAATATATAGTCCCCCCAGTGCACCTTCATGAATCCTATATAGTCTACTATTCGTGTACCCACCCAGAATACACAATGCTATTCACCTCACCTACCCTCTGCCATTCTGGTAAGGAGTTAAATGAATTGTCACTGTTTTACAGTGGCACCACCCAGACATCTGTGGTCAGCCCCCTCCCTGCAGGCAGGGTGGGACGCTCAATCTGGTTTAGATTTGGGTGTGGACAGCTCAGTTTGGGTGTAGTAAGCACCGAGTTAAGGCTTTGTTACTGAAACACAGGATTTGTGTCTGTAATGTTTTCTTATACCTCATGACTGAAAACATTATGCCTTATTCTTATTTCTTCTGGATTCTTAAACCTTACACAATTTTTACCATCTGCAGTGGTTATAGTTTTCCAGTTTCCCTTCACTCAGTCCAGTTTCTAATTCCCACTCTCTTCATATATTCTCTTGTATAACCTTTTCAGCCATATTATGAAACATCATCTTGAGTCTTTCTCCCCGTTATAACAGACAATGTATATCCTCACTGTAGATCAATCATTATCACTACAGATCTAACAGCTATTAAGTATTTTAAATCTCTGTTTTTTCTCATACTCTCTCCATTTCCAACTGTCTCCCTTTCCCAATTACTCTCTTCTCTCTCTATTCATTAAATATGCCTTTCTATCACACATGGTTCTAGTTACAGTAATTCTCCCCCTTTACCACATCCCAATAGGTTTTTTTATCTTCCTTATTCCTTCACAGCTCCCTTTCTTCAATGAACCCTCATAAATTAATTCAATGTAACCCATATTTCCCTTTCCTAGCTTCTCCAATTCCTTCTCTCTACTGATTGGTTTCAATATTAGTTAAATAAGCATTTTTTTTTTCTTTTCACTCTTTTTCTTTTTCCCTTAATCAATTTTCTATCATTATTCGTCATGTTTATTTTATTTTACTTTTAATATCCATTTTCTGATTATTCTTACAGCGGTTTGGATGATTTGCATGTCTTTTTTTGATCCTTCTTCTCACCCAATCTGAAATTCTGCTTTGTTTTTATCGATTCAGAAGAGTTTTCATTTCTCTCATAGTATAATGGTTATAGCTTATGATGTCTGTTTTCTTTATACTTATAGGAGGAAATGTATAAAATATGATCTGGGAAATGGTGCAAACTACAAAGTAGAATAATTACTAATTGATGTGACCTGCTAATCTTTCCAATTTCCATCACTTTTAGAACTTTGCATACATCATTTTATTCATCTTAACACTGATAAATCTATTTATAAAGATTCAAGACTATTTCAGAATGCGCTCCAATGCATCATGTTATTTCTAGTAATAAATTGGACTATAAAATTGCAATTTTCATTATAGTGGGTAGATGCCAAAAGTAACAAAGAGAAACTAATTATATTTAAACTTGTTTAACTATACATGCTGTAATATTGCAACGCACAATTTTTTTTTAATAAATCAAATCAGTGTATTTATTGTACAGTTAGGTACCATGTCAAGTATCTATTACTTAACAGTATCACCTATCACTATACTTAAGTTGCCTCCATCAAAGTTTGACCAACCCCATCTAGCCATATTCCTAACTCCATAACATAAAGCAATATGAATTACTTCAGTATCAATTCAGTTAAAGGAACACTTCGAGCACCATAATCACTGTAGTGTAACTTGCTTTAGTGGTTATGGTGCCAGTAGTGTCCTGATGCCCCAGCAACTAGTCGAACACTTTAACAATTGCTCACGGTGCCTAGAGAGACATCAGCTATGCCTCACTGATGATGCCTAACAAGGCTGAAACGATTGTCTGGGGTTGCTGTATCTCTCGTGCAGAGGGAACTTGCTGGCATTTTGGATCTGGACTGCCCGTATGGGTGGGACCAGTCTGATATGTTTCAGAGATGTTCTCTCTGTAATGGCACAAGATGAGCTAAAACCAGCTTGAGAACTGAGCGGGGACCCACCGAAGGGCAGGCTATTTCAGCTGCTTCCTGTTCTCAGTATTCTCTTGCGCCCAGTTTTTTGCTCTCCATAAGTTTAAAGGGTAATCCAGACGTGGACCCCTTGCTCTCGTGCCTAGAGAGATATCAGCTATGCCTCACTGATGATGCCTAACAAAGCTGAAACGATCGTCTGGGGTTGCTGTATCTCTCGTGCAGAGGGAACTTTCTGGCATTTTGAATCTGGACTGCTCGTATGAGTAGGACCAGTCTGATATGTTTCAGAGATGTTCTCTCTGTAATGGCACAAGATGAGCTAAAACCAGCTTGAGAACTGAGCGGAGACCCACCGAAGGGCAGGCTATTTCAGCTGCTGCCTATTCTCAGTATTCTCTTGCACCCCGTTTTCTGCTCACTTTAACAATTTACCGAATTCATTGACTTTCATAGGCGTGTGAGCACCCTATTGCATTAGGGTGTGCACCCTAAAGCACAAACACATGCTGCGTGTATATGTATGTATGAATATATATAAATATATTGCGAAAAATAGTCCAGTCCTTGCACTCAGATTAACCCTGCTATATAAAGCATGGTATTGAATGCCGGGTGCAAAAAGCCACAGCCAAAATATACAAAAATATGTAAAATATAGGCTAGCACTCACAGTCTTGTAGTTAAAAAATCATCTTTATTCGGTTATTCCATAAAATCTCGACGTTTCAGCCCACAACCTGGGCTTTCTTCAGGAGAAACAAACAACGATGCATTACAACCTAAAGTGCTGCAATATATACCCATAAGTAGGAGGAAAAGAGAGGAGGAAATTAAAGAAATGAAACTCACCACAGGTGATGTCTGTTTGCTAGGTCGGCGTGTACTTTGAGTCTGTGCGTCTGCATAGGGGTATCACAACCCGGAATTACTTGATTTCCAACGCTCAGATGAGCTCGGTGCATGTGCGTATGCGTGGGGGTATCTTAACCCGGAAATATTGTGCATAGACACAACCTTGTTGACATGGTTACCTGCCCTCGCAAGAGGGTACCATGGAAACCATAGTAAACAATAATAAAGTGCGGTGCAAAGACAAGATATCGGAGAAGTAGAATTACTTGAAATATGTGTAATGCCATCAATAGAGTAGCCTAATATAGTGCTTGTACATATATGGGAGCAGGTACTATGCCTTAAAGGACCACTATAGTGCCAGGAAAACATACTCGTTTTCCTGGCACTATAGTGCCCTGAGGGTGCTTAACCCATTGATAAACATAGCAGTTTCTCTGAAACTGCTATGTTTATAAAAAAAATGGGTTAACCCTAGAAGGACCTGGCACCCAGACCACTTCATTAAGCTGAAGTGGTCTGGGTGCCTAGAGTGGTCCTTTAAGCCCATGTTAGTAAAATGTCAAAAGTTACAAAGTGTGTGAAACAGCTAAATATGAATGCATGCAATATGCTAGTAAAAAATAGAGATATAGCGTAGAGGATTCACATATATCTGTGTAATAAACTAACTAGCACTACATAGTACAATGGTTAAATGAGACTATTATATAGGTACACAAGTAAGATCTAAGTTGTATAGATAAATTCTTGTGTAACTAAAGTATATAATCAAAAATGCAAAAAAACACTGTAAAGTTCCAAGAGAGATATCCCAAGGGAAAAAAATATAAAATAATATAAAATAAAAATATAAATAATAATAATAATACAAATAAATGAAAAGAAATTTAAATAAATAATAAGAAATAAAAAACAAACAAAAAAAATAATAAAAATGTAAAAATGGATAAATGACAAAGATGAGATGAATTGATGTGTATCATAAATAAGGGTGATATGAAATCACTTCATTCAGTCCGTTGGGGGAAACGGTGTTGAGCTCATAGATCCAGAATGTCTCTTTCCTCAATAACAAATTATCCCGGTCCCAGCCACATTGTGGTTATGGTATGTGATCTATTGCCACAAATGTAAGAGTTGCAAGAGGATGTTTCTTCTCCAAAAAATGTTTAGCGACCGGCTTATCAGAGGAGCCATCTCGGTATGCTGTTCTGATGTTAGATCTGTGGTGGTGGGTTTACCGATATAAGCAAGTCCCCATGGGCAAGATATCTTATAAATGACATGTGTTGTCTTGCAGGTAGTAGTGTGACGAATATTATATTGTTTGTTGTTGTGAGGATGGTTAAATGTACGTGACGGGCAATGTGGCCGCAAGTGACACAACTAAGGCATCTCACGCTACCCCTGACTTGTATAGTCAATTTGGGTTGATAGCATATCACTGGGTCTGTCTTAACCAGCATGTCACGCAAATTTTTATTACGTCTATGGCATATCATAGGTGGCTCCTTGAAAACTTTGGGTAATGTGTCGTAAGAAGACACCATTTTCCAATTGTTTTTGACAATGTTAGAAATCAGTGGAGATTTGTTGTGATAGGTCATAGGGAATACCATCCTGGGGGTCGTAGAAGGGCTTTTTGGGGCGTGTGCATTCTTTGCCTTCTGTAACGCTGCTGCCAAATTTTGTCTACTATACCCACGTTCAAGGAATTTGTTGGTCATATCAGTGATTTGGATTTGCCTGAGATGGTCCTCGGAGTTATTGCGAATGACTTGACAGTATTGAGCATAAGGGATAGATTTGATCAAGGACGTTGGATGGGAACTGCCGTGATGTAAAATTGTATTGCGATCAGTGGGTTTAGAATATAGGCTGTATGCCACTTTATTATCCAAGATCTTGAGTTCCAAATCTAGGAAGTGAACTGTCTCACTGCTGATATTTGCTGTAATCCGTACTGGAGATGCAAGGCCATTAGGGTGTTCAACCATCGTATAGGCCTGTTTTTCATTTCCATGCCATATAATGAACAAGTCGTCGATGTAAGGAAAATAACTGGTTATAAATTGTTGGAATGAAGAAAAAAATATACACACATATATATACACATACATACACTGCTGTCTGTGTGTGTGTGTATGTGCTGTGTGAGGGTGTTGTGTGTGTGTGTAAGGGTGCTATGTGTGATGGTGCTGTTTGTGTGCTGTGTGTGAGGGTGCTGGTAGTGTGCTGTGTGGGTGTTTGTGTGTGTGTTTGTTAAGGTTCTGTGTTTTTAAGGGTGCTGTGTGCTGTGTGAGGGTGCTGTGTGTGGGTGTTGTGTGTTTGTGAGGGTGCTGTAAGAGTGCTGTTTGTGTAAGGGTGCTATGTGTGATGGTGCTGTTTGTATGCTGTGTGTGAGGGTGCTGGTAGTGTGCTGTGTGGGTGTTTGTGTGTGTGTTTGTTTTTGCTGTGTGGGAGGGTGTCGTGTGTGTGTGTGTTTGTGAGGGTGCTGTTAGTGTACTGTGTGTATGTGTGCTGTGTGTGTGAGGGTGCTGTATGTGTGTAGGTGCTGTGTGTGTGTGTGTGTGAGAGTGCTGTTTGTGTGTTGTATGTGTGTGGGTGCTGTGTGTGTGTGTGTGTGTGTGTGTGCTGTTTGTGAGGGTGTTGTTTGTGTGTGAGTGTGCTAGGGCAGCACAAAAAAAGGATACACCACTGGGTCCAGTGGAGAGTGAACTCTAGCCTGCGGGCTAGAGTTCACTCTCACGAGATCTGAGCGTTTCCACGGCAACGCTCAGATCTCGCGAGAGGAACCCGGCGGAGCTGCTGGCTAGAGCTCCCTGGGTCCTCTCCTGCCTCCCTCCATGCTGCTGTGGGATCTCCCCACCAGCCCATGGAGGCTTAGAGCAGAGATCTCCCCTGCCGGTCTCAATCTCCCCTGCCGGTCTCAATCCATAGGTGTGCCCCAGCTTATTACTCTAACCCAATTAGCTAAGCCCTGTACCCCTAGGCTGGCTCAGAGCAGAGAGTTTCCACCTCTCAATGGAAGAGGTAACTAGTACCCAGCAAACCCCAGGTAAGTCATAAAACCTTTAGCTAGAAGTTTTACTACTTACTCTGGGGAGCACAGTGCAATCCTTGCACCATTACCACTACAGTCTTTAGATTGTAAACTCATTTGAGCAGTGCCCTCTTTACCTAATGTTCTGGTATGTCATACATGTGTTGTTAAAATGAAATATTTGTTTTGTTTCCTATTTGTACAGCACCCAAGGACGTATTAGCCGCGAGGCAAAAAAGGCATTTGCCTTGGGCGGCATTTTTCAGGGGGCGGCAAAAAACGCCACCCCCAAATGCCCAGGGCAAATGCCTTGTTTGCCTCGCGGCTAACAGACATGCCGAGCGGGCGGTGCTGGCTGCTGTGCAGGCGGCTGGCGAGGGAGCACTTCC
This sequence comes from Pelobates cultripes, assembly GCA_933207985.1. Lineage (NCBI taxonomy): Eukaryota > Metazoa > Chordata > Amphibia > Anura > Pelobatidae > Pelobates > Pelobates cultripes. Next base: position 6,293 of record CAKOES020000659.1, read on the forward strand.
TCTGGGCGGTCTGCTCAGCTCCCTCGCGCTGCCCACAGAGTGAGGGTGGGAGCCGGGTTGATGACGTCACATTCCGGCTCCCAGCCTTACTCTGCGGCGCGTGAGGGAGCTGAGCAGACCGCTCAGAGGAAGTGCTCCCTCGCCAGCAGCCCGCCCATCAGCCCAACCAGCAGCCACTGGACCACCAGGGAGAAAGAGAGAGAACCTCCCCCCAGCACTCCCAAAGGTAAGGAGGCTGGGGGGGGATTAAAAAAAAAGTTAATGTGAGTGATTGTGTGTGACTGTGTGACTGTGTGTGTGTGACTGTGTGTGTGTGTGTGTGTGACTGACTGTGTGTTTGTGTCTGACTGTGTGTGTGTCTGACTGTGTGTGTGTCTGACTGTGTGTGTGTGTGTTTGTGTCTGACTGTGTGTGTGTGTGTTTGTGTCTGACTGACTGTGTGTGTTTGTTGTGTGTGTTTGTGTCTGACTGTATGCGTGTGTCTGGATTTGTGTGTGTGTGTTTGTGTCTGACTGTGTGTGTGTGTTTGTGTCTGACTGTGTGTGTGTGTGTGTGTGTTTGTGTCTGACTGTGTGTGTGTGTGTTTGTGTCTGTGTGTGTGTGTTTGTGTCTGACTGTGTGTGTGTGTGTCTGACTGTGTGTGTTTGTGTCTGACTGTGCGTGTGTGTGTCTGACTGTGCGTGTGTGTGTCTGACTGTGCGTGTGTGTGTTTGTGTCTGACTGACTGTCTGACTGTGTGTTTGTGTGTGTTTGTGTCTGACTGTGTGTGTTTGTGTCTGACTGTGTGTTTGTGTCTGACTGTGTGTGTGTGTGTGTGTATTTAGAATGTGGGGTGGGGGGGAAGGGTTGGGTGGGGGTGGCGCAGGGGGTGGGGGGTGTCTGAGTTTTGTCCTGCCTAGGGCAGCACAAAACCAGGATACACCACTGACAGCACCATGGAGTCTATGGCGCTATATAAATAATTATGATTGTTACAGTTAATAATATTTCTCTGCACTATCATAAATCACTGTGCACATTTAAATAACTGGAAGTTTTTAGTATCACCTCAGTGGCCATTAAAGTGTAAGCTCACCTGTCACGTGAAGGTAAACCTGGCAGGTGAGCTTACACTTAAAGCCTCCAGTTTTTTAAATGTGCATAGCGATTTTTTTCTATGTATTGGAACTGATGTGTACTATAGTTTTTGCTGCCGCCTAGGAGTAGTGGGAGTTTATGGGCAGGGCTTAGTTTTGTTTGTTTATAGTTAAAAATATGCATTTAAATGCTTATCACGGTGGACACACTGTACGTGTGTGGCTATTGCTGTGATCCACCATTACAATATGTCTTTATGAGAAGCACACGGCACACCGATAGTGTCCAGAATCAACATATATTGCGTGCTGACACTGGGCATAGAAAAAGATCCAACAGCTAATTTATTTTAGATGGTCTCCCCTGGTGTAACTGCCTGATTGACATCCAATAAGGTGTATGGATTGAAAAAGAGAAAAAACTATGTCATTTCTGAGAAACAGCACTGTTTCCAATCATGAAACTGCATGGGGGATTTGATATATGCAACAACATCACTTAATTTTGGTGCCTAAACTGTCCATCTAAGGTTTCTAAAATGTTGCAGTGTTGAGATTGCATAACACCATTTTAAAGCTTGCGTTACATGGGGTTATGTTTGTTATGATTGGAGTGTCCTAACTTCATCACTAATGAGAATATTTAACTTTTCTTGATCAAACCCTTTATTTTCTTACCTGATCCCAGTGCTGAGTCTCCTCCAACATCACTTAACGAGAGGACGCTAATGCGCATGCATGGCAAATGCTACGGGTGCATTAGGCCTTCCAATAGGAAAACACTGAATCAATGCTTTCCTATGGGAAAATAGCTAATTCTGCATGCCCTCATGCAGAGCAGGCCAAAGTCCGGTAACATGCCGGAGGCACCTCTAGTGGCTGCCTTAGTGCTGCAATGTAAACATTGTAGTTTCTCGAAAACTGCAATGTTTTACCTTGCAGCGCTAAGTGCAATAGGGACACTGTATCCAGACCACTTCAATGAGCTGAAGTAGCCTGGGTGCCTATAGTCTCCCTTTAACATTTCTGCTAAATAATATGTCCACATGTCTATAAATTAAGACACTAGTATTGATTTTTAACTCCAGCTGTTTTTGTGTTAATGTTCTTAAGGTTACTTTTTTTTAAATCCCATTTATTAAATACTCATTTCTGTCATCGTCTTTAATCCAGCTCTTGCATTACATTATAATTCCTTTCAATATATATATTTTTTTCCCTTCCATCTCCTAATGTATCCGTTTTGTTTTCCTTCCAGTCTTATTATTGTGCAGTGTTCTCTTTTCTTGCCTGTTAAATAAATCACAGGACTAGGCTTTCGTCTGCCTCCCACCTCCTTCACTCTCTAAAGGATGCTGTGACCAGCACATATGTAGAAATTCAAAGCCAGTCTGCTCCCTGCGGGGGTTAAATCCATAACAGAGGAAGTTTAACATTCCTTCCATATCAACTTCAAATCTTCTCCTGGGTCAAACTGGTTCCCAGGCCTCTGGTCTAGACTTTTAACTCTTACACCCTATGGATATGCAAGTCATTAAAGAACTCTACATAGCCATTATATGGTGGGGCATTATATACAGAATTATATGCATCAGTAGTGTAATTAAACATTCGATAGTAAAGTGCTAGTTGTAACTATAGAGATAAATCAATGGTATCTACTAAATATGTATATACAATAATATAATGTAGTACAAAACTTCACTAACAGATACCCATTATTTATATGCAGGATAAAGGTGCATGGTTGGTTACTTTAGTACCTTTCCAATGTCCTTATATGTCGTAGAGATGCTGCCTCATAAGTTACGCTGGGCCTCACAAACTGACATAACATGAAGGTGAAGACACAACCCAGACAGCAACAATGCCAGTCGTCTTTTCACTCTCTTCTATGCTATGTATACAATATACCAGTACAAAACCAACAGTTCATGACATTTGCACTGTCGTTATTCGGCATGTGCTATAAACCTTAACTTTAATAATACACGGACACATTTAATACTGTTGGAGTATAACGTCCACAGCTTTATTAATATGAATAAATTAACATATTTAGGGTCATTGTCATAAATGACATTATTTACTATCCCCCCGCACAATCCCCTGACAATGACCCTACCACATGAACAATAATTAACATCAATTACCAATAAACTTGTAAACATCCGGCCTACCAACGAGGCCCCATATCATAATGATAACTGTAGGGGTGTACCCAGACACCCCTACACCCCCAGGTTCGTCGCCACCGAAGAGCTAGAACCTACCAACAATGACACCGTCTGGCCTACTTCAGCCTAGGCCCTGGCCTGTACAGTTCCAATTCCCTGATAACTTCTAACTTAACCACGCCCTGTTCTGCCACAGCACTTGTCTTGACCCCTTAAGACCATGTGCGACCCCCACCACACTGAAACAGGGCTCGGGCTATACCCTCCTGGAACCCTAAGTTCAGCAAGTCACACCCCACCTCCGACAGGTGTACTCCGTCCCTCCTAAAATAACCTGGCAACATGCCCTCCAATTCCCGATGCCTCACCACTACTCCCCCCATCCGATTAACAAAAACTGCCATAGACCTATTAATCTTCCCCCTGCATCGTGCCACCGCAGCAGGGTCCCTGGCGTGCCGCCATGTAAAAGGAGGCACCATCTCGGACCACACCACCACCACGTCAGGGACCAGCTCCCGCAGCCGATCCATGTCCCTCTTCATTCGCCGCAACAGTTCCCGTTGGGGAATCAGCCCTAAGTCATTCCCCCCACCGTGCACCACTACCACATCCGGAACCGGACCCCTTGCCACTTTTCTAAATAAGACATTACTCAAGCTCTGCCAACTAAAACCTCGAAAACCAAACCAGGATAAGACCGCCCGTTCCAGAGGAAAGCCCAGCTGTGTTCCTTGTCTCCGAACTGCAGCCCTCTTCTGTGCCCAATAGATGAACGAGTGGCCCAACAACCAAACTTTCCAACCTGAAAAGAGACAAAATTAGTTACACCGCAGTGCCAGTGTCCCCCAGTCCCGGCCATTTGTCCCCTCAAAGTTCCACCATCCCGTCGGGCCTCACATACGAGCGAAACCGCACGGATTCCCACCTTCCAATCCTCTTGATCCGCTCGTCACCCAAACCTAAGCGTGCCGCCTCCGTAGCCGCACCGATACGGAACGAATGCGACCCGAATTGCATGGGCTGCAGGCCCAGCTTCACTAAGCCTAAACGAAAAATCCTAATGAATTGAAACCGTGACAGCGCCGTGCCGTCAGCGTGCAAGAAAAAACAACCGCTAACGTTAGGACGGATACCCAAGTACCCTGCTCCGCAGGCCACCGGGCACAACCCTGACCCCGGCAACTCGAATAGCACCACGGAGCAGCCTTTGCCGAAAACATCAGTTTTCGATCGGCCCAACCTAATCTGCACGCGATCACTCTTAACTTCCACATCACCGCGCTGCAAGCCACCAATTCCCGCCTTGTTGGTGCTAACCAACTCCCCGATCCGAAAAACGCCCAGACAAACGCACCAGAAAAAAGGACCACCTCAAATGGCGAGGAACATAACCCCGGCAACGTTCCCACCAAACCTTGTAAGACCGCAAAAGACACCGGTCTCCTAACGTCCGTCGACGTCTTTCCCCTCCGAAAACCCCGAACCGCCTGCCGAACCAAGAAATGCTTTGTCAAATCTTCCCACCCTTGGAATTTAAACCAGAAAGCCAAGGCGGACATATGCCTGTCTACCATGGCCGGCGAAGCCCCCTTTGCAAACAAACGGCACAACAACCATAGAAAGACATCCAACCTATGGCCCACCGAAAGGTCCCCACCTACCTCCTCTACAGTTTCCTCCCATTCCTTCCAAACCTTAGCATAAGATGACCACGTGCTCGGTGCCAAGGATTTCTTTATGTATTCCCCAAGCACGATGTCCCGAGTCGCCACATCTCGTCTGGGCAGGCCTGCCCGTATTCCCGTGCCTCTGGAGCCGCTCCCCGAAAACGATCCCACTGAAAACGAGAAAGCGCATCAGCCACCACATTTGAGAATCCCGGAATGTGCCTAGCCCTGAATACTAAATTGGAAGACATGCAGAGGAGCACCAATTGCCGCAGTAGGCATAAGACCGGAAGCGAAGATGCCGACAAACTGTTGATTGCCTGCACCACGGCCATATTGTCCGAATAAAACACGACTCGCTTGTTTGCTAATTCCGCTCCCCACAACGCTACCGCAACCACCACAGGAAAGAGTTCAAAAAATGCCAGATTTTTGATCAATGGGCTCGCCCTCCATGCCTCGGGCCATGCCTCGGCACACCACCGCCCCGAAAAATACGCCCCGAACCCCACGCTGCCCGAAGCGTCCGTAAACAGCCCTACTGCTTCCGAAGACACCACTTGCTCCCGAAAAAAGGCCTTGCCATTGAAGTCCCTCAAAAAACGATCCCACACCTCTAAGTCCGCCTTCATGTCCGCGGAAACCCTGATGTAGTGCGACGGCATCCGTATCCCGCTCATCGCCCGCGCCAACCGTCTACAGAAAACCCTCCCCATGGGTATGACCCTGCACGCAAAGTTCAGGCTCCCTACCAGAGACTGTAATCCCCTCAGCGTCACCTTCCGTGCTCTCCCGATCGTGTGAACCAAATCCTTCAGTTTGTGCAATTTGTCCTGTGGCAATCTACATTCCCCGATCTCTGAATCGATCTCCAAACCCAGAAAACTGAGACACGTGGCGGGTCCCACGGTCTTGTCCTCCGCCAAAGGAACCCCCATCGTCTGCGCTACCCATTGGAACACCCGTAGTATCTGCTTGCACCGGTCTGAGCCTCGAGGGCCGACACATAAGAAGTCGTCCAGGTAGTGCACAACCGTGCCCCCGGCCGATTCCCGTCGCACTACCCATTCCAGAAAAGTGCTAAACTTCTCGAAATAGGCGCACGATATAGAACAACCCATCGGCAAGCACAGATCCACAAAGAAGCCCCCTTCAAAACAACACCCCAAGAGGTGATGACATGACGGGTGTATGGGAAGCAGCCGAAACGCTGCCTCCACGTCCACCTTCGCCATCAGCGCTCCCCGCCCAGCTCTCCGTACCAACTCGACTGCCCTGTCGAATGATGTGTAAGATACTGAACAGAGTGCCGCGTCGATGTCATCATTCACCGATGTCCCTTTAGGATACGATAAGTGATGAATCAACCTGAATTTGCCAGCCTCTTTTTTGGGGACCACTCCAAGTGGGGATATCCGCAACTCCGCTAGAGGCGGGTATGGGAACGGCCCCGCCATCCTCCCTAAAAGGACCTCTTTAGCCAGCTTGTCCCGCACTACCTCCGGGCGTTCCCGCACCGATTTAAGATTGGCACAAACTGCCCCTGGTTCCTTGACCGTGAAGGGGATCACGAAGCCCTCCCTAAAACCCCGCCACAAGAACGCCGCATCCTCCTGGTTAGCGTATTGCCTTAGCCAAGGCAACATCGCGCCTAACCTCACTGGGGACGCCCCCAGTTGCAGCCGAGGTGGCCGCCACCCCTGCGGTTCCCCCCCCCTGCATTAAGCTTACCTTTCTTGAAGCATCTGCTGGCGCCGTGATTCCCTCCGCAGCCCGAACACTCGTGCCTAAATCGGCATGAAGTACCCCACTTGCATTGACCCTCGTTGTATGTCCAGCATAGGCCCTTCTTTTGTCCCGCTGGCACAGCCATGCCTGAGGCTGTCCCAGCTGCCCCGAGAAAGGGCGCAGCCTTCTGCGCCATCATAATCCTCATCCATAGCGGCAGGTCCATTTGGTCCCACCGCATGGTAGGGTTGGCCGCCAAGCGTTGCCGAAACTGCTCATCATATTTCCACCATGCTAGGCCCCCATACGTCCGATACGCATCGCCTATCCCATCCAAGTAGCAGAACAGTTGCGAACAGCTCCCCGGCCTTTTTTCCCCTATTACACTAGCCAGGATGCAGAATGCCCTCAGCCAATTCCCAAAAGTCTTCGGTATCTTACGATACCTCCGCCTTTTTTCCTCTTCCTCCTTCTTGGCGTCCTTCTTATCCTCCTCCTTCAAGTCTAGGAATTCCTCCAAAGGGAGCAAGGAGAAAATTTCCATGAACTCCCCCTCCAAATCTTTTCCTTGACCTCTAATTTCAGGTGACAACCTAGGGGGCCCGCGAAAGATACGTGTACGTTTTGACGTGCCGCGTCCGAAATGTCGCCACAACCGACTGCCGGCTCGGCCCCCCCATCCGCCGCACCGGACGCCACCACCGCTTCGCTTATCTCGCCACCGCTCGCTGGTTGGCCCACCGCCCCCCGTGCCTTAACCGCCATGTCAGGGGACCATACTTTTCCGAACTGCAATGGTGATTCCCCCCTCCCTGACCATGCCTCCAATAGTGTTTTTAAATAGCCCAATAACTGTCCGGAGTGTTGTGCAGATATGGACTCACCGTTGGAGACCCCGGCCGTGCCAGGCCCCGGGGATGCCGACCTTCCGTCCACCCGTTCAGGCTCCGGAGCATCCGGTTGACGCCGACTCCCATCCGCCTGATCCCTCCTCAGGACCGTAGGGGTAGCGCTCCGCGACCTGTAAGGAGAAGACAACCTGGGTAGTCTGTACTGCTGGGACCCTACCTGTGCTTCCTCCCTACGCTCCTTTCCACGGTTCCAAGCTTCGCACTGCCTTGCCGGCCTAACATCCTTGCTCCTGGCGACCCGCTGCTGTCCTAGCGCACTGTCACCCGAGGACCCAGATGCGCTGCGCCACCTCCGCCCCCGACCGTCCTTGGAAGCGGACCTCCTCCTCCCCACCCTGCAGCTGGCCCTGGAACCACTGCGCCTGCCATGTGATGGACTCCTGTCCCTGCTCCACTGCCGATCGGCTGACCTCCTGCTGCTGCTGGGCCTGGCGCTACCGCTGCGCCGCTCCCGTCCGTAATCCCCCCTCTCCATGGTCCCGCTGCGGTGCCCCCCGTGAGAGCAGCCTGAGGGGCCCATCCTTCCACTGCTACTGCTCCTGACCTCCCTATCCCGCGCTGTACCGTGTGGGTCACCCTTCTCCGCTGTACCTGGCCATCCGCTGGCCGCTGCGCCTGGTTCAGAGGCCCCCCGCACCCCCTGGCAGCCCGCTGGAACCTCTGCCGCTCTCTGCCCGATCCTGTCATCCTCCTGCCGCCCCTCACCCCTATGCCTGGCACTATCACCCGTCCTGGCCACATCTAAGGCCGCCCGCGAGCTGATCCCGCTGACCAGGCCACCCCTGGGTAGCTGGGGGGCCGCCTGCGCAGGAGCATCCCGCGTTCCGCCCGCCCCCTGCCCCTCAGTGACCAGAGTGGACTCACCGGGACGCCTCAATGAAGTGCTGCCGACCACGTGCTCCTCCGCTCTCCCGGCCGCCATTCCAGCCATGCTGGAGCCCTCCTCTGGGGTACTTGTGCTGCCTGCCGCCATCTTGAGTGGGGTGCGTTTTCCGGCAGGCCCGCGCTTTGCAGCCGTCCTCGCCTGACTGGCGCCGCGTCGCACAGACGGCGCCGGCCGCTTTCCAGTGCTGTCCGACCCTCCCGCCTCCTGGCTGGGTGCCGACGGGTTCCTCCGCCGCCGTGGAGCGGGCGCCATGACCAGACTCAAACGCTGGGGTGGCCGTGCTCTTCGCGCCGTCCTGCGCTCCGCTGGTGCTGGAGGGGGAACTGCAGCCCCCAGTTGTTCATGCAGCCAGGCCAGCCCTCGGTCCTTCACTGCTGCTCTCACTCCAGCCAGGATCTCATCCAGGGACGCCATGGACCTGCAGAAAGAGAAAAAAGAAAAACCCCACAGACCTGTCACAACTAACAGGTAAGTGAAGTTCTGATTAAAATGGCCACTCTCTAAGATGGCCGTTATTTTAACCCCCTTTAATCCCGCCCCCAAGCTCCATTAGCTTAAACCCACCCTTAACTGACTGCACCTGCCCACTCCTGGCTCTGTCAAGGCCCACTCCCCTTACTTCGTTGCTCCATGGGCTTCAAGTGACTCCTTTATGAACATATGGATTAAGGGCCGCCATCAGAAATTTTGGGGCCCATGACAAAGCACAAGGTCTGCCCCCCCACTCACTCCCTCACTCCCTCCCTCCCTCCCGGGTCCGCCCACGCCCTACCTAGTCCGCTCACAATGATGCAGGACTGAATATGGTGTGTATAATGGAAGTGAATTAGAATGTGTGTAATGGATGTATTGTTTGTGTGTATTAGATACTGTTTGTGCAGTGAATGCAGAGTGTGTATTTGTGTAGCGGATGCAGTGTGTATAGTGAACGCAGAGTGTGTTTGAGTAGTGGATATACTGTGTACAGTGATGTAGTGTGTGTTTGTGTAGTGGATGTAGTGTTTGTATGTACTAGATGAAATGTGTTTAGTGGATGCAGTGTCTGTAGTGGATGTAGTGTGTGTATTAGACGCAGTGTCTGTGTATAGTGAATGCAGAGTGTTTCCATTTGTGTTGGATTTAGTGTGTGTACTGTGAATACAGGATGTTTGTGTAGTGGATGCGGTGTGTACAGTTAATTTTGAGTGTATGTTAGTGTAGTGAATGCAGAGTGTGTGTCAGTATAGTGAATCCAGAGTGTGTGCATAGTTTAGTGAATGCAGAGTGTGTGTTAGTGTGTAATGAATGCAGAGTGTGTTAGTGTGTAGTGAATGCAGAGTGTGTCAATGTAATTAATGTAGTGTGTGTGTTAGAGCAGTGAATGCAGAGTGTGTGTAAATTTGTAGTGAATGCAAAGTGTGTGTTAATGTGTAGTGAATGTAGAGAGTGTGTTAGTGTGCAGCAGATGCAGAGCGTGTGTTAGTGTAGTGAATGCAGTGTTAATGTGTAGTGAATGCAGAGAAAGTGTTAGTGTGTAGCGGATGCAGAGTGTGTGTTAGTGTATCGGATGCAGAGTGTGTGTTGTGTTAGTGTATGCAGTGTGTGTGTGTTGTTTTAGTGTATGCAGTGTGTGTGTGTGTGTTGTGTTAGTGCATGCAGTGTGTGTGTTGTGTTACTGTATGCAGTGTGTGTATGTTGTGTTAGTGTATGCAGTGTGTGTATGTTGTGTTAGTGTATGCAGTGTGTGGTGTGTTAGTGTATGCAGTGTGTGGTGTGTTAGTGTATGCAGTGTGTGTGTTGTGTTAGTGTGTGTGTGTTGTGTTAGTGTATGCAGTGTTTGTGTTTTGTTAGTGTATGCAGTGTGTGTGTGTTTTGTTAGTGTATGCAGTGTGTGTTAGTGTATGGTGTGTGTGTGTTGTGTTAGTGTATGCAGTGTGTGTTAGTGTATGCAGTGTGTGTTGTGTTAGTGTATGCAGTGTGTGTGTGTTGTGTTAGTGTATGCAGTGTGTTAGTGTATGCAGTGTGTGTGTGTTAGTGTATGCAGTGTGTGTGTGTAAATGTGTGATCTGGGGGGGAGGGGGAGAAAGGGGCATTTTCACATACATTTTTTATTAAATTAATGTTTCTCCCCCCTCCCTGCTTACCTGTGTCCGGGGAGGAGGGAGATTCTGTGGTGGTCCGGTGGGGACCCCCCGGCTCCCTGTTACCGCAGAGGGGACCCAGGCAGCACACAGCTTCTCCTCTCTTCTAATAACTCTCGCGAGACCCGGTTACCATGGCAACGCTCCGTGGGTCTCACGAGAGTTATTAGAAGAGAGAAGAGAGGAGGAGAAGCTGTGTGCTGCCTGGGCCCCCTCTGCGGTAACAGGGAGCCAGGTGGCCTGCGGCTGCACGCATAGATACCGATATTCGCTATCTATGTGTGCAGAGAAAGAAAGTGGGGCCCAGGACTGCCAGAGCAGTCTGGGCCCCCCAGGGCTGCCGGGCCCGTGACAACAGTCACAGTTGTCACCCCCTGATGGCGGCCCTGTATGGATCCACTAAAATGGAAAGAATGTAGAATACAGATATAGTGCAGACAGTGGTGTATACTGGTTTTGTGCTGCTATGTGTGTTTGTGAGAGTGCTGTTAGTGTGCTATGTGTGAGGGTGCTGTTTGTGTGCTGTGTGTGAGGGAACTGGTAGTGTGCTGTGTGTGTGAGAGGGTGTTTGTATGTGCGTGTTTGTTCGGGTCCTGTTAGTGTGCTGTGTGTTTGTCAGGGTGCTGTTTGTGTGTGAGTGTGCTGTTTGTGTGTTTGTGAGGATGCTGTTAGTGTGCTGAGTGTGTGCGAGGGTGATGTATGTGTGTGGGTGCTGTTTGTGGGCTGTGTGTGCTGTGTGCTGTGTGTAGGTGCTGTGTGTGTGCTGTATGTTTGGGTGGAGGTGGGGGCAGATTAGTTAATATCCCAGTCCTGCTGCCTTCCCTGGTCGTTCAGTGGAGAGTGAACTCTAGCCCGGGTTCTCTGCTGCCTCCCTCCATGCTGCTGTGGACCGGTGAGGTAGAACTTTGATCTCCCCACCGGCCCATGGAGGCTTAGACCAGAGCCGCCGCTCGGATAGCGTCGGCTCTGCATGAGCCGACCGGGGAGATCCAGAGATCTCCACTGCCGGTGTCAATCCATTGGCATGCCGCGGGGATTAGGGTGTGCCCATGCACACCCGACACACCCCGTGCGCACGCCTATGGAAGTGAGGGATGGGGGAGACAGCCTACATGAAGAGTCAGCAAGGAGCAGGAAGGTAAAGTAAGAAAAGGAGAAGGAACAGAAATGAGCAGGAAGGGACATCAAGGAGCAGAAAGGGGCAGCAAGGAGCTGGAAGGGACAGCAAGGAGCACAAAAGGTAAAGTAGGAGAAGGAGCACAAAGGAACATAAATGAACAGGAAGGGTCAGCAAGGAGCTGGAGGTGGCAGAAGGAGCACAAACAT
>CAKOES020000660.1:3815-20946 GCA_933207985.1 Pelobates cultripes
AAGAAATATCTCAAGACTGATTTTTCTAAGGTTTTATGGACTGATGAAATGAGAGTGAGTCTTGATGGGCCAGATTGATGGGCCCGTGGCTGGATTGGTAAAGGGCAGAGAGCTCCAGTCCGACTCAGACGCCAGCAAGGTGGAGGTGGAGTACTGGTTTGGGCTGGTATCATCAAAGATGAGCTTGTGGGGCCTTTTCGGGTTGAGGATGGAGTCAAGCTCAACTCCCAGTCCTACTGCCAGTTCCTGGAAGACACCTTCTTCAAGCAGTGGTACAGGAAGAAGTCTGCATCCTTCAAGAAAACATGATTTTCATGCAGGACAATGCTCCATCACACGCGTCCAAGTACTCCACAGCGTGGCTGGCAAGAAAGGGTATAAAAGAAGAAAAATCTAATGACATGGCCTCCTTGTTCACCTGATCTGAACCCCATTGAGAACCTGTGGTCCATCATCAAATGTGAGATTTACAAGGAGGGAAAACAGTACACCTCTCTGAACAGTGTCTGGGAGGTTGTGGTTGCTGCTGCACGCAATGTTGATGGTGAACAGATCAAAACACTGACAGAATCCATGGATGGCAGGCTTTTTGAGTGTCCTTGCAAAGAAAGGTGGCTATATTGGTCACTGATTTGTTTTTGTTTTGTTTTTGAATGTCAGAAATGTATATTTGTGAATGTTGAGATGTTATATTGGTTTCACTGGTAATAATAAACAATTGAAATGGGTATATATTTGTTTTTTGTTAAGTTGCCTAATAATTATGCACAGTAATAGTCACCTGCACACACAGATATCCCCTAACATAGCTATAACTAAAAACAAACTAAAAACTACTTCCAAAAATATTCAGCTTTGATATTAATGAGTTTTTTGGGTTCATTGAGAACATGGTTGTTCAATAATAAAATTAATCCTCAAAAATACAACTTCCCTAATAATTCTGCACTCCCTGTATATACTATAAAAAATATCTTTGTTCTCTACTTAGAGCACACATCCTCTCTAGGTGTTGGGTCTAGCAGAGGACTCAACATCTTAATATAGAAATGTCTAATATAGATGCTAACAGCACATATCTTTTTAACTTGTTTCTTCTTATTTTGTTTTTTGTATTTGTAGCTTCTCCTGCTTCCGATGGTGGCTCAGCGGTAACATGTTACACTGTTGAGATGTCAAAGCCCGAACACGAAGATCGGGGACAAGTCTACCAAGGTCTTGAGCTAGAATGCACAGTGAGCAACCTCTTGCCTGGGCAGACCTACAGCTTCTGGGTCAGAGCTGCCAATAAAGCGGGGGTACGTTGTCATACTACTTGTTGGTATATGTCTGTCGCAATGTATTTATTTTGTATCAGTCCTTATTTGTGTGTTTTTATTTATTTATTTTTTACTTATAGTGCGGACCCTTTTCAGAAAAATCTGAATTCTGCACAGCTCCTGGGCCACCTGAACGATGCAAAATGCCCTTATTGATCTGTAAGACGGCAAACTGCGTACTAGCTAGCTGGGAGGTAGGCGTGTTTCCTTTACCCAACTCTTTTGTGTTGAGAGTTTTGTTATGTTTAGTTTAGTATGAGGATCAGTATATTAGAAACACCTCTATTCTCTTGGCAAAGTAAACTAGTGACCCTTCACATGTCTAGGTTTTTGTTAAAGGAACACTCTTAGTCTGCTGTAGTGGTTATGGTGTCAGGTGTGCCCTCCCAGGTTACATAGTCAAATGTTTGCAAAATGGCTTGACCACTTGCCTGGAGTCTGCTGGGTTACAGTTGTAGCTTCCTGAGAACGTGTATCCTTGCAGCACCTTCCTGTAACTCCAGTGAGCTAAGACCTGCGGTGCAGAGCCGGTTCATTGATTGTCAGCCAATAAGCTTTGCACTCTCTGGGTAACTAGCACTGTTACTGACTATTGGGCATTTCACAAAGTTACTTTCTGTTTGTAGGAATTTCCGTTTTCTGCAAATTCCTACTGAAGGCAAAAATAATAGTAATGCAGATGATCATGCATTTGCATGGTTACACTGTTTCTTAATGCATTCAAACTATTTGCAGTGAAGGAGGTTTTAAGGTGTTTTTTCTCCACAATTGAAAGCTGTTGAATGTCTCAAATTTAGTTTTTTTGGCATGAAATTTCATCCTTCTCTAATCATTCACTGAATAGTTTTATAATCACATATCTATGTACATTTTAAGGGCATACTGTATACTTCATAGTCCAGGGGTAAGCAACCTTCGGCACTCCAGATGTTCTGGAATACATCTCCCACAATACTCTTACAGCCATGAAGCTGGCAAAGCATCATGGAAGGTGTAGTCCGAAACCTCTGGAGTGCCAAAGGTTGCCTATCCCTGCTACAGTATTGTTAACATGTAGTTAAGTTGTTTTGTGAGTATACAGTAAAAATAATTATTAAGTGAATGGCAAGCAATAAAATGTATTTATTTAGCTCTATGCTGGTTGATAAGCCAACCCAATTTTTCCCTATCATTTTCTGTATTTAATCTGTTCTTAAACTCATGGTATGCTCTCTTAAGTGGATTTAATTCCCCTGCCTTCTGCTCTTGGAATGTGTGTGGCATCAGCGGCTGGACAGAGCAGCTGCAGTGGCCAAGGATATTTGTTTACGAACTGTGATTTAAAGAGGCAGTGTGCTTCTGTTTGTATTGTCGTTGACATTCTTTGTTTTCTTGAAGGTTCCTTTATGCAACGGTTCAGAAGTCACCGAATACAGGTTAGAATGGGGAAGGATGGATGGATGCATGCAGATAGTTTACGACGGCTCATTTTCGAGCTATGAAATCAAAGGCCTTACACCGGCAACTACATATTACTGCAGAGTCCAGGTAGTGACACCAGATAATTGTTTTTTATTTGAAAAAGAATAACTAACAATATTTATTTTGCTTTTTCCTATTCCACCCACCCTACCCTGTCCTCTTTTTCCTTTACTCTCCATCCTTTCTTCATCTCTTTTTTCTTTCTCGCTCTCTCTCTCCCCCTCTCCCTGTTAACCTCTTTACAATTTGTTTGTGTGTGTGTGTCTGTCTGTCTGTCTATTGATATGACTGTCTCTAATTTTCTTTTAATCTTTGTGAAATGGTAAATACAGTGTAAATCTTTTAAAAGATATAAAGAAATGCTTCTCCTTTCAGGCTGTTAATACAGCTGGAGCCGGACTATTTGGAGATACTGCCGTGGTGACCACTCCAGCGTCTGTTCCAGCTGCTGTGTCAATTTTACAAGTGGTCGATGAAGAACTTTTAGAAGCCTCACTTCCTTCCCCATCCGAGTGCCTTGCGATTGCCTGGAAAGAGCCATGTTGCAATGGGTCCGATATAACTGGCTATAACATAGAATATGGGGATAAGCAGCAGCTAACCGTAGACTGTGTTACCAGCTGTATTTTACAGAACCTGATCCCTGATCGCACCTACAGGTAATATATTTACTGTGCATTTACTAATCACATAAACCCCACAGATGTTTTATTTTTTTGTGTTGCCCAATGGTTCGGATAATGTCATCTGATATTCTTTTTGCTGGATTACAGTTGGGAGTGGGAAAGGTTGTCCATTACTGCACTTAAAAGTAAATACTTCAATATTGCACAAAAGCTATTTTTATTTTTTTTAAATTCTTTATTTTATTTGTGCATGTGATTATTAAGTGTGTTTGCTTTTCCACAACAGCTGGAGCAAACTAGGTGGTATACACATGAAAACAGTATTATGGCATTGAAAGCTTTGCACATTTTTTAAAAATTAAGTAGTCAGGATGAACATGTATGACATCACGCTGTGAGATACATAGTTGTAACTAAGAGTAGTTAATCATCGTGCGAGGTAAACGTCCCTATCAAACATGCCATCTGTTTATAACTTGGATTAAAGATAGACAGGTATAGCACAGTACATGGTAAGATACATTAACAGCAATAATATGGTAGGCATTAACAATACACATGCGTTATCCATGTAGCTGAAAGCAGGGGAAACTCCTATGCACTGGGGTTACTACGTGTACTATGTACCTATGGAAATGTCAAGTTGTCTTAGTGCTAGAGTGTTAGTCTGCAAAATAAGTAATAAGAGGCATAAGGTCACACTACAGCATGTACGAGAGCAACAACACTTGATAATCAGATAAACAGATTGCATGCAATTGTACTGTGAGAATTTTGCATTTCGTGGCTTGACGATGAGGAAGCCCATTTTTATATGGTAATTTTAATGTTGAGCGGAGATGTCTAATTAATTGGGGAAACAACACATTCAAACATAGATTAACTGCTAGACCTGGTGAATAACTGTTAACTGAGTAATGCCACTGGGTGCCAAACGCTTGGGGGAATTGATGTACAGGGTCAAAATGAGAAAGCAACATGGATTATTGCCTGCAGAAAGTTAAAAAGCTAAGGCTGCAGACAAGAAATAATTAATTAGAGGGTTCAGCCTACTCCTTTCATATTGTGAATGTTGCCAAGGTAAAAGTAACGGCACATATCCCACTTATCTGCTCCCCACCAGCTCCAAGCCCCCCTAGAGTCCAATGCTCTAGCTGCACGGGTCTCCTCATGAGTGACAATCCAGTGTTGTGGAGACGGGCCCCTACAGCTCCCAGCATGGGTGCAGTCTCTTTTTATGCCGTTGTGAGGTCGATCAGGGCTAGTAATCTTGACAGGGCTTTGGTGCCTGGTTGATGTACGCGTCGGGTCTCGCTGAGCGGGAACTCTCCGACCGCAACTGAATGCAGGGGTGCGGCGGCAGGCTGCTATGTTCAGTGTGCTGCGAGCCTGTGTCTTCTGCGTCCCCGGCCTTCTCCTCCTAACCCTCCGGTGTTGGTGGTCACATGTCTGCGGCGTTGGTGGCTTTAGCCCCCCCACCTTCGACCTTCTGCGGTGGCCATGTGGGTGTGTTCCCACCACGTGTTGCCGGCTCTCGGGTCGGATCTCGGGGACGTTACCCAGGCGAGTGGTGAGTACGCGGACATCCAGTTTTGCACAGAATTGGGCACATATTCTGTCAAAGGCCTGCAGGAACGTGTCACCACAGGTAAGCGGTTGTGGAGTGGTCTGCGGAGCAGCAGGCTGTTGTGCAGCGGCCATCTTGGGTATGAGGCAGGCTTCAATCTCTGGTTTCGCTGCAGGTTGCAGTGCTTATAGTGTGACCCAGATGAATGCCAGTGGGGACCGGGATAACCCCCACACCGGGGAAACAGGGCTCAGAGGTCGATGGGTTTCAGGCCCGTACAGGGGGTCGGCCGCCCCCCCAACCCCCACCACAGGTGAGTTGAAAGGGTGAGTTTGCAATGAGGTCTTCTTTGAGGTCTGTGCCCTTCAGAGTTGCAGCAAAGCCGGTCGAGTTTGTCTCTGGGTGTTCCTCAGAAGGGTTAAGTGTGTTTGTGCCATAAGTAAGATACCAAACTTTAAGATTAGGATCAGGATTCTGGTATCCTTGAGGAGCTTCAGTTACATGCGACCATCTTGGGCTCCAGTCAGGCCCCGCCCCCACGAAAGCTATTTAATCGCAACTTAATATCCATTAATTAATGCTACCATTATGGCACTAGATATTTGTGTGTTGCATTTCCCCCTGGGCTCGTCCAGCCTGTGTTTATGGGAAGAACAAGTTTAGAACCAATGAATTTAAAAATCAGGTTGGGAACTTTATTTGATGACTGTATATTTACAGCTTGCTGGTAAATTTCAAACATAGTTAATTATTTTGTGGCCCTTAAACTCTTGTGCAAAGCTTGTGGTGCTCAGAGTCAGAAATTAATTTTATTGCAAGAAATATTAAACAAACAGTTTCTTCACTTATTAAAAAAGGAAAATGGCAACTTGTGTGGCCGGAAAAATTATAAAGTATTTAAAAGAAAAAGGGTAATTTACTAAGATCAAAGGATAGACTACAAATATGGTTCATACAGAATAGGTTAAATTGTCTGTGAGTTAAAGAATATAGGCAGGGAAAACCTTGAAATGTGTCTTATGAGATATCTGCTTCCATTTGCATTGTTTTATATGACGATGTCCTGAAATTGCATCTTAAAATACCAGCCCTCCACTGAATCTCTGTCAGCCAGAAACACAGCCAGTGCCTGGCTAAGCTTAGTGGTAATAGTAGTTCAGTAAGAGATGGAATTCTGGAATTTTGATAATACTTCCATAATGCCCCTACATGTTCTTTTGAGCTCTGCCGGGTATAAAGTGTGCATATGCGGTTCAGACTGATATCTGTGTTCAATGTTTGGAAAATCGTTTAAAAAATGAAATTACTTTTCCTTTCTTGCAGGATACGGATCCAGGCCATAAACAGTTTTGGAGCAGGTCCTTTTAGCCCGTCTATTAAAGCCAAAACCAAACCACCACCTCCTAACCCTCCCCCTCTGGAATGTGTAGTTTTCAGCCACCAAAGCCTTAAGTTGAAATGGGGTGACGGATCGAGCAAAGCTTTAGCAACTGAAACTTCACAGTTCAATTTACAAATGGAGGATAAGCTCAGCAGGTGAGTAGCTGGCTGGGGCTTGAGAACTGATTAATGAATGACTCATCAATCCTGCATGTTACCAGCTCATTAGTGACATAAAGGTAATTGGTTAAAATTTAACGTTGAGAGATTCAGGTTCTCCAGACATTAGCGATGGTTTCTGTTAATGGGCACAGAATCAACTAATTAATCTTCTGGAGGTTTAAAAGCTCTGTTTGCTCATTACTTTCAGCAGTTTGGCGCTGGGTCTCCTCACAGCTTGAAAGACATGAGCTGGTGCATTCTACAGCATTTATTTTCACTTGTTTCTAAGGAAAATTAACAATACAGTGCTTTTTTCTTTAAATTATTTTACTTTTAAAAGGATACTATAGGCACCCATACCACTCCATCTCAATAAAGTGGTCTGCGTGTCAGGACCCCCTCTCCCGTCATTCTAATGTTGCAACTGAAAATATTGCCGTTCTGCAGAACTGCAGAGTTTATATGCCTATGGTACAGGGGTAGGCAACCGTCGGTACTCCAGATGTTGTGTAATACAAC
The DNA here is from genome assembly GCA_933207985.1 of Pelobates cultripes. NCBI lineage: Eukaryota > Metazoa > Chordata > Amphibia > Anura > Pelobatidae > Pelobates > Pelobates cultripes. Next base: position 10,850 of record CAKOES020000660.1, read on the forward strand.
TGTCAGGATTATAGTTGATCCAGCACGCAGAATTGTATCACACCTAAAGACTAAGGATTACGTCTAACCGGACTTAACGTACCGAAGAATAGTCAAAATAATTGCAGAGGTCAGGGACACAGAATGAGACGCAACGATGAGGAAAGACAGAAGTCAAGAATACCAGAAATCAGGGAAGTCAAAACAAAGCCATAGTCAAATACCAGAAAAACCATGATCAGGAACACACTCTCGGATAACCAGCTAGTGGAAACCACGACAGGACACTGGTAAAACCATAATTTGGGTTTAAATAACCCTCGATAGGCTGTAATTGGCTGTCTCTGACCTCTGTCCCCAAAATGTATGTGCACGTCTATGACGTGACGTCGCACACATGTTGGAGCCATCTTTAAGTTTATTATAAAATGCTGATCCACAGTGACCGGCATTCCTAAGAACGTCGCACCCACTGGGGACCGGAACGGAGGGAGACCGGGCAGCTGCCTTCCGCGATCAAGGTAAGTTTCAAACCTTTCTGTCCGCGTGGCTGCCTAGTTTATGTGCAGCCACGCCGACAGGAGAACCGTGACAACAACTCCCTTGATGCTTTGCCAGCATTAGGACTTTAAAATGATTATCTCAGTCGAGGAAGCTGTGATAACTATAGAGTCCAGTGCTGTAAGGGAAAAAAGGTAAGTAAAATACCACCCCACCCCCCTCTACAGTTTGGGGGCCGTTAATTTAAAAGGCCACCAGGCCACTATAACGTTAGGAATATACACCTTTAAACTTGGTGCTGCTTCCGTCTACTTAGTGTAGCAACCAGCCCCTCTACTACAATGGAATCTACACATAATTAGAGATTGTATTTATTTATAATATATAATTTGTGTGAATTGTCACTTGTTAAAGGCTAGAGATGAGTGGGAATTTTAAGCTGTGTTCTATATACCTAAATCACTTACTGAACCTCCTACCTGTAATGTAACTTGTAAAGTACAAAGTGCAACTATTTACACTATGCAAATTAAAAAAAAAAATACAGTAATAAAAAAGAAATAATAGTTTTGGCAAAATGAAACACAAGACTGTTTATTCAAAGCACACTGCATTGTAGTAAATTGTAAACGTTATAAATAATTCTCCAGTACCAATATTGTCAAACTTTTGGTGATTTAGGCCGAGGCTCAAGTTTGACCAACTTAACGGGTTCATCAGTCAGGCTGCCTGGGTCTGTCAGTTTTTCAAAAGTGGTCTGCAGTGGTGTACTGCGGGCGGGGGTGTGAGGAGTTTAGTGGGTCCGCCCCGGGTACCACCAATTAGGTGGGGGCCATGATCCTGGTCTGGGTGCTGGAGGGGGATGTGTGAACTGTACCCCATGACAGCTGGGGTGCCGGGCGGCCGGCACAGCTCACAAGTGTAGAGACCAGCAATTACTAGCTGAACTGGCCGCACGGAAGGAAAGTGGAGGCATAGCTAAGAAAAGCCAGGGCAGGGTCAAACCGGCAGCGGGGACAGAGCTTAACAAGGCCCTTACCCGATGTTGCTACTGCTGCACATGGAGGTGCAGCAAGAAGGAATCCCTGCTTCTCCAACTAACTAGGTATGCCCCTGGTAGTCTGTATAGTGGAGTGGCACCACATCAACACAAAAACGAGCCTGGCTGACCTTGAACATGTGGAGACGGAGGGGTTGACCCCTGCTTTGGTGTGGCTCGAAGACAAAATGGCTAATTTGTTATCTCTAATCTTTAAAATTTCATCTCTAAGATCTCCCTTGTGTGTGTTTTTTTTTATTTTAATATTGCTACTGTTTGCTTAATAATTTGTCATGTTGAAAACAAACCTATTAGGGCCAATATAAAAGATTGAATCCTTCTATTCCTAGGTTTTTTACAATCTACAATGGTCCATGCCACACATTCAAGGTTCAAAGATTAAATGAATCAACTACATATAACTTCAGAATCCAAGCCTACAATGATGCAGGAGAGGGGCCATTTTCTGACGTTTACAACTTTACTACAACCAAATCTCCACCAGCGGCATTAAAAGGTGGGAAATTCGGACTGGTTAGGTTTTTTTCAAAAGTCTATCTGGCAGAGTGTGGAAAAAAAAAATGTTTTAGCCCTCCATAAACTGGTTGCTTCCATGATTAGCTTTGCAATGACAGAAGGCAGTAAGTATAGATCTGAAGAATATTGAAAATAACTACTTTTTACCTACATGTATAGCGTAGCCTACATACTACATACTGATTGTTTTGTCATCCAATAAAGGATTTAGTGATCAAACCAACCAAACATTTAGATGTTTATTAATAAAAAGTTAATAACATTATCACTGCTAGCGGTCAAGTGTCAGCTAGGTTGCAAAATGTCCATGTTGGAAGTATTCTTTATCTTATCTAATGTGAACAAAGTTTTACAAGTCCTGTTATCAAGTGACCACAATGTGCTTTGTTATAATGCAGAATGCGATTGTTTGCTTTTTAAAGTGCCAAGTATTTCATTTATTGCTTGTGCTGATAAATTTATGGCTTTAACATAATTTATGATTTTCAGCAACTAATGTCCGTACTAGTTCACGTCTAGCCTTTGTGTGCCTCTGTAACCGTACCACGGGTAATGACCCACTACAAATATGTCCATCGACAAATGGTATTCACAGCATCTCACAAGGCCAGTGTGCTTTTGCATTACTATATATTGTGAGAAGCGACATGTGTTACAAATGAGTAGCTGGAGGCAAGCACCTGTTTTGGAGAAGGCAGGTGTGATCTTCATTTAAAAGCATATTTTATTCCATATATTTTCATGTGATTTCACCGTAGGTTGATTGTTTTTCCCACATCTTGTATTTAAGTATGACATTGATGTAACTTATGAGTTTCCTTTGATTTACAGCACCTAAAGTACAACAGATTGAACCTTATTTGTGTGAAGTTACCTGGGAGGCTTTGCAGCCCATGCGAGGAGATTCCATTGTTTACATCCTTCAACTTACCAACGGGAGAGAGATCGATCAGGTATGTAATGAAATTGTGAAATAATTGTATTACATTTTATAGTTATTAAATTTATATGGTGTATTTTATAATATACCATATAGGTATTAATGATGTATGTGCACACAGTCAGGGGACTGGGATGGCCATGGCAGAACCCTGATTTTGTGGTCAGTAAATGTTCATTTTAATGTATGTTTTTGATCATTGTCTTGCTGGAAGAGCCAACCATGGCCCATTTTAAGATGTCTGGCAAAGGCAGATGAATCCATGCATCTCTGTAAGGAATGTTCAGCTCCTCTAGGCAGAAACACCTCTAGTGGGCGTCTCCGTGACTGCCACTAGAGATGTTACTTGGCAGCAATGTAAACACTACCTTTTCAATGAAAAGGCTGAGTTTGCGGTGAAAACCTACAGTCGATTATCCATTTTGCACATTGCGTGAGCAGTCCCATTGTCTTGAAAATAATTTTTTAAGGAGTGTTTTGTTTTTTTCCGGCTGTAATTTTGGTGGATTAAGCATCAGACCATCAACTTAATATAGGTCTTCATATCAGTTCATGAGTTCAGATAAGAACATTCCTCAGAACCATAACAAAATGGGGGATGGCTGATTGGCTACCCTTGGCCTGCATTTGTCAAACACAAAGTAACACTGTATTTTTTTTGTTGAACAGGTATACAAAGGGCCAGACACTTCATTCAGTTTTACAAACTTTCAAACAAACTGTGAATACCGGTTTCGAGTTTGCGCTGGACGACAATACCAAGATTCTACAGGATTGCAGGAATTATATGGACCTTACAGTCCAAGCACCACATTCTCATCTCAAAGACAAGAATTGGTCCTACAGTGTCCAAACACTACCACGGAATCTACAAAGGCCAAGAGGAAGCCCCTAAGTGATGAGCAATTTGCCATTTTGCTACTGATGATGTTTGCAGTAGTGGCTTTCCTGTTTGCCGTTGTTATTCAGTACTTTGTAATCAAGTAGATTTTATTTGTCTGTTTCAAAAACAACCTGTGCTTTTTTTCTTTTTTTTTTTCTTTCAATATTTATGTTTAATTATTCTAATTAAACTTATAGGTGGAAATGATTGTATTATATATAAGTGCATTTCCATTCTTGCTGCTCACTCATTGAGAGGCTGGATCGACTGAATCCTTCCTACATGCAAAAACATAAAGCATCATGAAATTCTTAGAAAGGGAATTAAAATCCTGTGTTCTAGAACCGTGGTGTGAAATGCCTTAATAGACTCTTAAATGTCAAGACAGCGCTGTTCGTTTATGTGGAACCTCTGCTTTTAAAGCACGTCCTTGTTAAATGTTCAGCTTTCGCAAGTGGTAGTTGACAAAAGGAATAGTTTGTTCAAAAAAGAAAAGAATGATAGGCATGCAGTTTCCACTCTTCCCTTTGGCCTCACAGGCCTGGCAATGAAAGGGTGTGCATATACGAAAGGCATTAGGGAAGCTTTTAGGAAATCGTAGACAAGCACACTGTGATTTATTGTATAATCAGACGATGTGATATTTGTGAAATGGAAGTGAAGAATAGAGATGTGCGAATCAAGTTTGCAAACGGACCAGTGGGTCTACATTTCTTGGCTTTTCCACATTGATATTAGGTTCTATTAAAATCCACTTTGCCTCCTTCCGTGTGCTAGACATTGAAGGGTTTATTTACTAAACTATGCTGAAAAGGAATTTGCTAAATTTAAGGACAAAATAAAAAAAGGTAAAACAAATCCTCCCAGTTCCGTTTTCAATATCTCGTTTAGTAAATAGCCCTCAGTCTTCATTAGAACGCTGTCACCTTCTGTAATGAATACAGAAAATAGAGCTGTAATGAAAAACTGACTGTTCTTTCGTGAAACGGACTCGAGATGGCGTACACTGGTTTTTTGTTTTTTTTTGAGAATTTTAAGTAACTTCGATACTGATAAAACCTGAGAGTTCTGTATAATCTTTTATAAGCTTACATCTGGTGTGTTTGTGTAAACACAGTGTGTATGGGTGCATATAATTATACATACACTCATAAAAAAGAGATACTCCATGTAGAACTTTCATTGCATTTCAGTAAATCCTTAAAGGGACAGTTAGGCCTACTTTGTTCCATAATCACATGAATGAAGTCATCGATTTGATTCATGCCTGTGATTTGTAAAGTGCCATATGGCGTTTCTCAGAGTAACCACCTATTGCCTATAACTCCTCCCCTTTCTCTGATGCGCCAAACCAGCTGTCAAAACGATAGCATCAGGAATATTGTACATGTACTCTGTTAGTGCATGCGCACAGTTTTCTTCTAACAATAGCTCGTTCAACGAGCCTATGATGCCAAAGGAAGGAGAATACGGCATTTATCTGTGAAACACTGCTCTGAACGCAACTCATTTTTCCTAGACAGGGATTTTTCAGGATACTGCTCCTTTAATGAATTCAAGTTATCCACCATCTGAATGGTTTAATGTAGATTTGCTATATTTTTATAGTATGTCATGTTAAAACAAAGCCGTGCTGATTATATGTCTGTAGGATTATAAGGGAAACACACCATTATTGGTGTAAAAATGAATCCTATATATTTTTTTTTTCTTCCTGAAAAAAGAAACTAATGTTTATGGAGTTTGGTGCTAATAAAATGGGCATCCTTAATATAATAGCACGGTAATGTGAAGCATGACCATGCAGCTTCTTGCTTCCTACGAATTCTTTAAATTATGTAGTGTACCTTTAAAGCATTAGCTAATATTTCAACTCTTTAATTGCAATATGTCCAATCCATTCAATGTGTGCTATTTCTGCCTTTTGAAGGGTAAATAGGCCTTACGAACCCATGAAGTGTATGCAAATCCATTTCCATATGTTGACCTGCTTTGCATTTCATTTATATGTTAGAGTAAAAAAAAAATATATATATATATCTATATCTAGTTTTCTGTGCTTCTAAAGAACATATTGCAGCACTTTCTGAATAAGCACAGATTTGTCTTTACGGAGGGGGAAAAAAAGTGCATTTATTATAAATGTTACACTATTTAGCTCAAACTGAGCAAATAAATGTTTTTATACTGTCTGTACTCTAAGATATAAATGCCGCACGTTTTTGTTTTTTGTTCTTTACAGAGATGCCCATATGATGTATTATCTACTAACCTAAATATTTTTACAAATAAGATGTTTTTTTTTGTAAGAAAATTATCGTGCTGATAAATATATATAAGTATATAAATATACATTCCATCACTTTATATTTCAGATTTTTTTTTTTTTTAGTTCTCACAATATGCCATTGTTATTTAGAATATTTTATATCTATTAAAACATGGATTTACAAATGTGTGAGCATAATTTGCATCAATTTGACGATGACTGTTTCTAATAGTACATGAGCTATGGTCCATTTTAAGAATATCTTGTCCGAGTCACTTTTATTATAGAAAATAAAATCTACAATAACTCTATTGTAGCAAAATATAGTGTTTATTTTTCATGTGAATTTTTTTCTTTTTTATCAAATCCTTAAACATTTTTGATTTCCAAACCTTTTGCAGAAATGCAAATCATGTGCTAAAGCCCTTTTTTTTTTTTACCATTTTATGTAATATGTCACCCTTTTTTTTTTTTAATGCATAGTTGGATGTCTTGTGTATTTCTCCTGTTTAACATTAATTAATCTAGAAATTATGTCTGCATATCAACCTGTATTGCCACTCCCTTTATAGTAGGCTCGGTGCAATCGGAAAAAAAAATGTAAATTTTTTTTTTTTTCTAGATATCTACACTTTGTATTTGAATTCTATTTATTTTGATTTATTAAGTCGCGAAAAAGTAAGGTTTGAATGTATTGTTCAAATTGTAGCAGAAACAATCATCTCACGGTGAAATAAAGTAATTCCAGTATTAACCCTTTCTCTGTCAGACCACAGTTCAATGCTGACCCCTCTCACAGGCAAAGAGTTAAATGATCTTGATGAGTGTCTGCGTGTGTGTCTGTAAATATGTTTTTGTACACTTGTTAGTGTCCGCTGTATACAGACATGTTTACATTTTATTCTGTATTTGACTATTTTACATTTGTTTCTTTTCATTTATAAAAAGATAGACTGTGTCATCATTGCCAAAGGATTTTTTTTTTTTTATTATTTCTTAGCGAACAGATTTTTTTCAAAGACACATTACTTTAAACCGTCATTTTTTTCCTTTATTTTTAAGTTGTTTTCTTGGTTTTTTTTTTCCATTGTAGACAGCAATTGTATTACAGGCTTCAACACGTACTAAAAATTATAATGGTTCATAGTGCAAAAAAATAAAGCTACTATAATTTACTGAATTATTAGCGTACTGCCATCAGACACTTACTGCTACTTTTTTCATAGTTTTTTGATTTTTTTTTTATCATTATTATTATTATTGAGATTTTTTTTTTACAGACTATTATACATTCCAAATTTATGTAATTTAGTGGAGTCCTTGTTAGAGACATGTTGCTTTGTATCTTCATTGTAATTTTGAGGTATCTTCTACAATATAATAAAATTACCCTGCTTATGTATAACTAAATTGTTACTATGAAATAGTTAATATATTTAATGTCCAATAAAAAGTATAAAAATGTTTATAGGGGAGTTTGTTTCTTGGGTTGTAGTTTTCAAACTGCATTTTTATAATGCTATATTTTTGCAGAACAAGGCTTACCCTGCTGTTATTCCCCTTAGAACTAATCTCTCATGTTTTTATTTTTTGCCTAATAAAATTCTTCTAATTCTGTCTAAATGTTGTGTCTTTGTCCCTGGCCTATACTAACATATCCTATTTTCAGACGACTGTTGTGTAAATGTATGGACTTTATAAAATTATAATACTGCCTGAATATTGATTGGCTACCTCCCACTATTAAACCTCATTGGTCGAGATTTGTGAACACTCGCAATAAAAAAATTTTTAGGGGCTGAACGGTCTCTGTACCTTTTTGAACTTTTTATAAAGATAGAAAAGCTAGTTTGACTGTGTTGGAATTTCTTTCAAATTCCAATACAATGAAAAGATATACATGAGACAAAGTAAAAACTATCAAATTACTCGTGGCAAACATCGGCTCCTACGGCTGATGGGAACATGTGTCTTCCCACATGATCCGCAGTAGATGCCTATAGCACTTTATTGCGAATGTGCGAGATCTTCCATTTTGAAATCGCATTCATGAGAGTAAGTAGTGATGACCCACTGGCAGATGAGTTTGTAAGGAGCAAAAGAATGATCATTTTGAGAAGATTTGAATTTAAACAACCAAGATGCAATTGAAGTGCAGACTTTTCAGCTTTAATTCGAGGGGTTCACCAAAAATATTGTATGAAACATTTTGGAATTACAACCATTTTCATACACCGTCCCCCTATTTCAGGGGCTTGTATATAATTGGACAAATGAACACAATCCTAAATAAAATTTGAATTTTTAATACTTTATCGAGAATCATTTGCAGAAAATTGCTGTTTGAAGTCTGGAATGCATGGACATAACCAAATGCTGGGTTTCCTCCACTGTGTTGCTTTGTCAGGCCTTTACTGCAGCTGTCTTCAGTTGTTGTTTGTTTGTGGGTATTTCTGTCTTAAGTTTTGTCTTCAGCAAGTGAAATGCACGCTCGATTGGGTTGTAATCAGGTGATTGACTTGGCCATTGCAGAATATTCCACTTCTTGGGTTGTTTTCGCAGTATGTTTTGGGTCAATGTTCATCTGTAACGTGAAGTACTGTCCAATCAACTTTGCTGAATTTGGTTGAATCTAAACATACAATATATCCATATACACTTTAGAATTCACCCAGCTGCTTCCATCTTCTGTCACATACTAAACACTAGTGCCCCAGTGCCATTAGAAGCCATGCATGCCCATGTCATCGCACTGCCTCCACCATGTTTTACAGATGATACTTCGCATTGTGTACCATTCCAAGCCTTCTCCATACTTTTTTCTTTCCGTCATTCTGGTACAGGTTGATCATCTGTCCAAAGAATGCTCTTCCAGAACAGGGCTGACTTTTTTTAGATGTTTTTTTTTTTTTAACAAAGTCTAATCTGGCCTTTTATTCTTGTGGTGAAACCTCGGTATTTGCTCTCACGAAGTCTTTTCTTAATGATAGACTTGGATAATGACATGCCAACCTCCTGGAGAGTGTTCTTCACTTGGCTGGAAGTTGTAAAGGAGTTTTTCTTTACCATGGAAATGATCATCCGTCACTGTTGTTTTCCCTGGACCTCCATATTAAAGAGTTCTAATACCTAAACTCTTCTTACAAAATCTGAGAGACTGCACTTTATGCTCATATTCCCTTTTTAACTGTAACTTTTATTTATTTTGGTAAACAGCTGAAATACCAACACTTGTGTGAGTGTCCAAATAGTTCCAGACCTAACTATATATTATGTAATAAACTGATAAAAAAAAATATATTAAAAAAATTGAAAATTGATAGTTGCCCTTTAAGTAACATTGTGAATGGACTTTGCTAAGCCCAAAGAAAGGAAGCTTATGAAGTAAACTATTTAACACATTTACACAACTGCGTAAAAAAAAAAAAAACTTAAAATGAAACCCCATATAGCAGATAAACAATACTACTGTTGTGAAAGTAAAACATGACAGATCAGCTTAAAAATAAACAGGGGATGCTGTAAGCCTGTTTCTACCTAAAATATACTATGTGTGTGCGCAACATGTATAGCTTGGAGGAAAGACGAGATGGGGGATATGACAGAAACATTTAAATACATAAAGGGAATCAGCACAGTAAAGGAGGAGACTGTATTTAAAAGAATAAAAACTACCACAACAAGAGGACATAGTTTTAAATTAGAGGGACAAAGGTTTAAAAATAATATCAGGAAGTAGTACTTTACTGAGAGGGTAAAGATGGGCCGAATGGTTCTTATCTGCCGTCACATTCTATGTTTCTAACCCGTAGATGTTTTTAAAATTCTTAAAGTCATGTCAACATTCAAGAGGATTAGTTTTCTAAGTATCTCACAGATGGTCTTTAACAATGATATGCTCGTTTTATTCAAAATCTAAATCTACTTGTTTGGGATCACTGCATTAAAG